>JAVJIF010011777.1:0-122321 GCA_038442645.1 Agave tequilana | reverse complement strand
TCTTATCTCATGCATTGTCCTCAATGCATCGTGAATGTATGTATATATGAATGATTTTTATTAAGAATTTTACCCATCTAATTTTCAAATTTTCAAAATAGTTTCAGAGTCATTATTTTCAACACCTTTGTCCCAAAATGGAGCATGAATGGAATGATTTATCTAGAATCAGGAAGGGCATGAACTACAATCGACTCAGGAAATTAACTGAAGTCAAGTAAAGGTTCAGGAGTGAAAATTTGTTCAGAAAGTGGGTCCAAATTAAGAAGTTGAAACTCAAGTCCACATTCATTTCCCCACAATGGGATGTGTCTAAGATTGGTGATTCAAGTTTAAGAATGAAAGGTATGAGAATCAAAACTGACTCTAAATTGTTGCTCAATTTGGGTAGCAAAACAGGAGTCAATATTGATTCAGAAATTTAAACTGGATCACAAATTTGAGAATCTGGGTCACATTCTTTTTTGAGTTTGATTTCATAAAAATGAGAATTTGCCAATTTATCAATGGAACTTTCAAAATTATGGTATTGGTCAAGTTCATTATGTTGATCTAGAAAGATTGGTGATTCAATTTTACAATGGACTGGCACAGGATCCAATATTGACTCAGGAAAAGGATTGCAATCAGGTGAAAACACCGGAGTCATTATTGAATCAGGAAGTAAAATTGAATTACCAAGTTGAGGTTTAGGATCACATTCATTCTCAAGTTCAATCTCAGGAAAGGGCTAACTTGCCAACATGTTAATGCGGTTCTCAATAATTTGATGTTGGTCACCTTCAAATGGGTGTGCTGAAATTGAATTTTGGTTTTCAAAAAAACAAGAGTCATTGGTTAAATCAATAGAGTTAGAGATATCTGAATTGGACAAAGGTTGATAAGAGAGAGTTTCCTCATTTCTATAAATGTTGACCAATTGAGTCAATTATGTTTCCAACCAATTGATAAAGTGGGCAGACAATTTTTGAAATTATAGCGCGAACTCCTACAAGATTTCTATACTCTTTTCTAGATATGATTTTTCTTCTAGTGGATATTCTAGAAAGGGAGTGTAGGAATCTTGGTTTTGAAAAATTTATAAAGAGTGTGAGTCCAATATATTTTGAGATTGTCGCTCAGACTCACGCAAGCATTCCATATTCATTTTCAGGGCAGATGGTTGTTCATTTTGAATAGGTGGAATGAGTATAAATCTTGAAAAATTATAGAATTGGGGAGTTGAGCTTCTTTTGTTGGGACTCAAGCATGGTTTGTACAACTTCTATACTTTTTTCTAGCTCAGATTTTTCTTCAATGAGTAGTTCTGAAAAAGGAGTATAGAAAGCAAAATCAGGGAATGAATATTGTGAAAATTATGGACAAGGTGGTTGAAAATTTAACTGGGGGGAAGTGAATCCCCATTGACTCTGTGACGAGTTGAAATTATTTTTAAAATTTTGGTCATCAGATAAGCGGTATCGGTTATATTGGGTCGAATCATCCAATCTAGATTATTTGGTGGGTTCATGTTTTTCAAAGCTGGGTTGGAACTATTCGATAATAAGGTTGATGTGAAGTATAGATTCATATTAGGATTGAAAAAATTGTTGAAAGAAAAAAACAAATAAAAATAAAGAAAAAAAAATCAAAACTAAGCCTATAGTGGGGTTAACCTAGACCTAGACGGCTCCTAACTGGGCGATTTCCCAGGGGAGGTTGTTTTATGAATTTAACCACAAGCTAATCGGCCAGACAGGGGCAAAATATGATGAGAGGTATCCATGCGTAAGCAATGGGCCATAATTACGCCAAACCACGGTATCTTCGAGGCGTAACCTCTTAATCCCTATCCATAGACATCGATTTCAAAAGAGTAAGATTCAAAATAAGTTCTACTCTTGGTTAATCTCTTAATGAGTCTGAGATGTCCCTAGAAGCCAACGTCTATCAATTTTTATTAGGGCTTGGGTTGTGTGAGTGGGGAGGTGATTTTTGGGCTAAGGAAAGGTGATGAACTCCCCACCTTATCTTGTATTAGGTTTTGCCCTTAATTCCAATTCGTGCAAGTATGCAGTATAGACAAGAATAACTGACAAAGTGAATAAATCACCCACGTGTTTGTCCTATACTATATGCAATGCCATATGTACGCCTCAGTTCAGATCACAACAACAGAACAAAATACCGTATATTGGAACTGAATTGACACGTGCCTAAATGCAAATGTCTAAACTGTTTTAAAAGTGTCCAATTACCATAGTTTAGTTCTTTAGTTTCTACAGTGTTCAGGAAATCAAGGTAGAAAATAGATAGCAGAATCACAGATATATGCAATTTAGTAGCAGCCTGCAAAATATAAGGCCATGACCTCAAAAATGTGCCGCGTTTTGTGGCTTTTAGTGAGTTTCCGCAGCAATTGTTTAAGAAACAGCTCCCTGCTTTCTTGAGCAGGGAGATGCAAGCAAGCTAAACTTTCTACAATGTTCAGTTTCTGCAATTATTACCCTACACACCAAAACAGAGAAGAAATTGTTAACAAAAACGTGAAATCAAAACCATTCCCGTCCCCTGCAATGGCGCCATTTTTTTTAATCGAGACAGAGCAAGCACTTGAAAACGTGTGTTTTATGAAATCAGTATAATTATGTATGTGCGCTAATGTTCTCTTAATACTTTCGTTATAGCATTGGCTCAATGGGTCGAATCCATAGGGACGGGAGGCGATAGAAGCATTAATAATTTTTATTCACGTCGATTATTAATAATTCTTCTTTGTTAAAGAATGAGAAAAAAAACAAAAAAAATCCAGAAGTGATATATGAGAAGGTGATAAAAACGCAAAGTGATAACAAATGAGAAGTGGTTGTGAATCGGTAAAACAAAACAAGAAAATGAAAATGAAGTGAAAAGTGAAGTGATGTTGGAAGTGATTTGGAAACAAAAATAGAAAAGAACTTGTGGTGAAGAAGGTGAAAACAATGATGAACTAAGAAGGTGGTGAAGACATCGATAGAAAAATGATAAAATAGTTTTGAAAATGATTTTTAAAACAAAGTAAAAAATGAGAAAAACTATGAAAGAAAACTCATGGCTACTAACTACTAATTGCTCCACTAATCATGCTAACCTCTTAGTGATAGTTGCCTCACATGGATCATTGGCCATCACTACTCCTTGGCTTCAAGAGACGATACATAGTATGGCTCATAAGAAGGTTCTTCCACATTCAAACACATCCATTCCACAAAATAAGTTGCAAGCTACTATTAGATCATCAAAACTGATTAGAGGTGAGCACGAAATAAAGAAGACATTGCAAGTTAGCTTATTAGTGGGTTAGATGTAGAATGTTAGAATGTTAGAATCCATCATCATGAGCCATCAATGGCTCTTGGAAGAGCAAGGCCTTGTAGAGGCTATTAGATTAATGTGGATTATCAAGTAAGAGGTTAGATGATTAGTGGTTAGTTGTTAGATTGCCATGAGAAGAAAAACTAGTAAAGTATCATGTAAAAGATGTAGAATATTACAATGGAGAAGAAAGGAGACTCCTTTACATAGATTGTCACCATCTACTACATCTCTCTATCACTCTCTGAATCATCTCAGCCCTACTACAAGATTTAAAACAAACAGAAAACAAAAAGAGAAGAAAAGAACACCACCTACACTACACTATACTAAAAGAGAGAAAACCTAGCCTACTCGTGATCTCCTTGCGTCTCAGGTCTTTGCAGGATATTTACAGGCATAGGAAGGATCTGAAAGGCAAAACGAAGCCATGCGTCGAAGATCGACACGTGGGCCCACCAAAAGAATGCAGCAGCCAGGAGAAAACATGACAATATTTGGGCCAATTGCCCTGAATTTTGGTCACATGGTTCGTCTAGCTTCTAGGACTTTCTATATGTATCTGGTTTTACAATATTTGGACGGTATTTCTCTAGATACGTCTTCAAATACGGGATCCAATGCATCTTCTAGAAGCTCTCTAGCTTGGCCTCCAAGAAATCTGGTTTAATTACCCAAAATGGGTATAATTAAGCTCTTATTACCCCTATACCCTTGAACTTTTGATTATCTGCAAAATAGACCAAAACACGATTTAGAAATGAAATTTTATTCATAAATCGGTAGGAAAATGCGATATAAAAGTGCAATATCATGGACTAATCACTCGCCAAAAAATCTTCAGAACTGTCGCGAAATCCTGGACCACCAGAAACATGTACACGTGGCCATAATACAATATAAAATATAAATATATATGGAAAGAGAGAGAGAATTAGGGGGGAGAGAGAAAGGGGGGAGGGGGAGAGAGAGAGCAGGAGAGGGGGATGTTGCCCCCTCCATGCTCACACAAGGCCAACCCATGACTTGCCGAGGGCCGACGGGGGTGGCGCCGGCCGCCGCCGAGCAGGGGTAGTCACCATCCACCCCAAAAAAGAGGGAGAGGAGAAGTAAGGGGGTGATGGTGTGGAGGTGATGGTTGGAGATGGAAGTGATTTTTGATGGTGATGGAGATGAAATTGAAGAAAGTAGGAGTTGGTTGTTTTATAAGAGGTTGTGGTGGTGGAGTTTGGTGGTAGTGGTGGTGGGAAATGGCGGAGATGGTGGTGGTAGTGGTGGTGGAGTATTTGGGGGGGTTTAAAGGGGGTGGTGGTGATGGTGGTGATTTTGGAGGAGATGGAGTGGTGGAGAAGATGGTAGTATAAAGGTTGGTGATGGAGATGGTGGATGAAGTGGTGGTGGTTATGGAGGAGAGGGAAGAGGTGATAGCCAGCCCTAGACAGTGGTAATGGTGGCCGGCCTTGGTTGAAGAGGAGGAGGGAAGATGGTGATGTTGGTGATGTTATTGTTGATGTTGTTGATTGGAGAGGAGATGGCCAGCCAAGGGGAGGCCGAAGAGACGACACCGGCGATGGGGGCTCGTCGCTGGGGTTGTCGTTGGGGTAGGGTGGCATCAGAGTTTAGGGGGAGATAGAGAGAAGAAGAAGAGAAGGAAAGAGTGAGAAATGAGGGAAAGAGAAAGGGATTGAGAAATAGAGAGAAAGTTGATGGGAGAGGGGAAATTAATGGGAGAGGACATGATGGGAGGTCGGCTCCATGTGGGCGCCAGGGTGTGGGGAAAACCAAGGAAGAAAAAGAAAAAGAAAAGAAAAGAAAAGAAAAGAAAGAAAGATTCCAAAGAAAATAATAATATATTTAATATCCGGAAAATATTGACTAATCCAGAAAAATCTCCAAAAATACCCGGATTTAGAAAATATCACCCTGAGAAATAATATGAAATCAGTTTTAGAAATAAATTCTATTTTCAATTAAAAATCTTGGAATCAACCGGTGATACCGGTCGACACCAAATCCGGTCAAATTTTGATAAATTCAGAAAAAGCAAAAACATACATTAATGTAGAAAATGTAATTCTAGGAAATAATGTGAAAGTTAATTTCAAAAATTTAACTCTTTTTATAAATTAAAAAATCCTAGAATCGACCAGCAATACTGGCCGCACCGATTTGAAAATTTTGCAATTTTATTCGAAAAAATTCCATAAAATCATGAAAAATCTAAAATATTAGAAAGTAATGTTTGAAGCTAAAACTGATCAATCTAACTAACAAAAAGACTAAATCAAGCATTACACTCAAATCGGGTCCCTAGTTCAGACTAGGGCTGACTCCGAGTCCACGAATCCGGATCCAATGCAAAACGATCGCATAAATAATCATAAAACAAAAACAAATATGGGAAGTAAATTGAAAAATATGATTTAGAATCTGAATACATAACTAAGTACGAATTCCATAAACGGGGTGTCACATTCTATCCACCTTACAAAATTTCATCCTCGAAATTTCGATAAGAAAAATGAACACAGGAAGGACAGGGATGTGGATTATACCAATTAAAATATGACTAACTAAGGGTAATACTCAACTGACTGACTAATAACTCTGGACCTAGACATCACCTGCACTTACTGCCATATAATTCTTCAGATCCCATATAATACAAATCTGATAACTTTTAATCAGAGAATTCTGCTAGAAGAAGATGATTAAGATTCGAATGGTCTGATTGTACTACCCGATCTTTTTGAGAGTAATAAGATAAGCTGAATATAAAAAGAGTCCCTAAACTTCCCTAAAGATTTTAACAAAATTTTGATCCGAATCCCGTGTTTCTGTCCAACACAATAATAATTGGAACACCATGTGGCTGAACTATCTCACTCATACAATTATCAGCCAGAACTTTTGTGACTGACTTACTCTGGATAATATGAAATAAGCTGACTTAGGAATTGGCCAAACTTTCACTGCTCGAATTCTGCTAGAATTGACGGAGATTACTTCTCTCAAATAGACAAGACCCCAAAATATGATACTTACCTATTCAAAACTCATACTACTCTACATGGCATGAAATTGTTCCCGGTGAAGAGTCTATAATAAGATTACTAGATATTCTGTATGTTCTCTGTCACTATGAAAATAGATCATAATATCGTAGATAAAGAAAACTCGAGAAAGTGATCGCAGATACATAAATAAAGAACAACCGATAATAATGAGTTCTGAATACTAGACGTCAATTACTCTGAAAAGCATAACTAAGAACTCATAATAACTGCCCTCTGAATGTTAATCCGACTGGAAATTAAATATCTAGTGAATACCCAAGTCTTGTAGTATTGGTCGAGCAGAACGTCAAGAAAGATTATGACAAGCTTGTTCAGACACAACAATAAAACCCAGTTCATTAAATCTAGGAAAACAAGTTAGGTGGGAGAAATTCGGGGAACGAGGCTTGAGTATTAAACACTGTCTGAACTAGACACGAGCGAAGCTAAACTCAGGAGGGGCCATTGCATAACACAACATCAGGCGCTAAGTACTAGGGTGTGATGGAGCTAACACTCTGCGAGGCTCGCACTTGGCAGAGCTCACACGACAAAGCCAGCGCGTAACACATCGCTAAATGCTAAGCGTCAGGGTGCAGCAAAGTCCACACTTGGTTCAGCTCGCGTGGCCAGAACACGACTCAAGATTGGCGAGTCAGAAGAGTCCGTGGTACATCAATTTCAGAAAGTCTATTAGTTGTTGTGGCTTTGAAGGACATGATCAAGAATTCATGATAACCGAAATAAATCTTGAATGCTCTCTTTAGGATGTCAATCTTACGACAAATCAATTCTGAAAATACCTGAGCTCATTGAAGTTAATAGAAGAGATCGTATATGTTCCTAAAATACTATAGAAAATACAATAGCTCTGCCTGACAGAAGTTCTGAATCTAAAAATTTGTCTCATAATGACGCTCTTCATATAGCGCAATATCTGTCTAATTATATAAGTGATGACTACCCTACTTTTCTGTACTGATCCTTGATTAGGGGAAAACCATGCACAAAAAGTGTCGTTTTAAAATCAAGAGTTAAAGTATATGTGCTTTGACTTTCTCGATACTTTTATTATAGCATAGAGGCTAAACGAGTCGAATATGATGTGTTCAAATTTGAATGGCAAGTATACCAATCATTAACAAGTAATATAGAGTGAATAGAGATCGTCCTATGAGGATTGTTGTTCAAGTACCAACTTAATTTTTCCTAATTCTATTTGAATAATCAATTTAGTTGGAAGATGTTGTAACTAAATTATTAATAAAAAAGTTTGTTTTAATTATGAAAAGAACTAGGATAATGATTTTGGTAATTGTAATCAGATAAAATATTATGCTTGTGCTAATTCATCCTATTTATGTTAACAATCGAAATTTCATATCCTAATCAGTAATTTCTCTCGAATAATATCAATTATATCTTCTAAATTTAGAATCTACAATCTCTCAATCTAGTAGATTGCTAGTCAGAAAATGCATTAAGTATGATGGATATTCCTATTTGACTACATAACTCTTACATCTCAATGTCTCGAGTTATGGTTGTTAATCCTAGAAACTTTTACTAAGTTATCTCCTCTCAGACTCTAACCTAACCTTCTAATCAATTGTGCGCACCAATTATAAAAATAAGGCACAAGATTTAACAACTTAGTATATAAAAGATTTAAACTTTATAAAACACATAGGAGAATTTACATAAAATATAATCTTATATCCTCAATACAATCCCTACATCATCCCCTAGTTATGAAAAATTTGTTCATAACTATGAAAATAAAACACATTATAATATTGAAAGAGATCATGGAATAGAATAAATTAAAAGAAAAGTAAAAGAAAAGTAAGAGAATACCAATAAAAATGAAGCCTGAAGACTTCCCTGCTGAAAGTACTCTGGGAATTAATGGCTAACTGCAGAATTTTATTGATTTTCGCTTAAAATAAAGAGAGAATAAAATTGTATATTTTACAAGAGACTTGGCGGCGTTTATCTAGATTAAAGAGTAATAGAACCCTAGTCGAATACAAAAACTTAGGTTTTTTTAATTAACACGAATTTCTGAGAAAATTCTATCCATAAGCACTGCCATAGTTCGACCAGCTGGCCAAAAATTCGGCTAGATAGCCGAACTTCTTGCTTATTGGCACGCTGCTTTTTGACTCGTGTTGACCTCTAAGTTGGCATCCCCGTTGACTGGTCCACAGCTGCTTGGCCGAAATCTAAGGCTGGGTGGCCGAACTCTTGGTCCATTTCAGTCCCAAATTTTTGTTAAATTTTAATTTTGCAGGAAGGCTCTTTTAAAATGTTCCAACTCTGCTTCAGATCTCTGGTTCTACATCTCTTTTCTTCATTTGATATCAACAATTCGCCAATTTTTGCTCTTTTCTTCTAATTTTCTCTTAACCTAAAATCTACAAAATAATACTAACAAAATACCTATGCAGTATTAAATATGGCAAATTGATTGTGATCCAATATTGCATATTTTACCTCATTATTCCCATGCATTTTTGTAATAAATACATGATTTTTACTAATCTTCTCTATATATTTGCAGGTATACACTCTAATGAAGAGAAAGCCAATTAATCACTTTAATTAGCAATAATTAAAGTGATTTATTCAAAGATCAAGATAAAGCCAAATTTGAATCCCAAATCCAGAAAGATCCGCACAACAACTCCAGATTCCAGAAGGTCCACGTGGCTAACAAACCTGTAACAACTTTGTACCAGAAAATTGTTAGCCAACGGCCACAGCCTTGCCGCGCCTTGCCGCGCCTATGCGGCCGTTTTGAGTCTGTTGAGATCCGGATTTTGCGCCAACAAACTAGCTTCTGGATTCTTCACCTGGGGCTATAAATACTTCACCTGGACCTGCGAGCAAAAGGAGAACAGAGAAGAGAGGAAAAATCATTAGTTGTTGTAATTTTGTTTAGTTTTTCTCTAGGTTTAGTTCTTTAGATCCCTCTTCTTCTTCCCTAGAATTCATTGTAAAAGAGAGAGATTGTGAGAGAGAGAGCTTGTGAAATCAAGGGTGACAACTTGAAGCAACAAGGATTCATCCATTCTCCTTCCTCTACTTGAGCTTGGTTCTAGTTTACTTGCTTTCTTTACTTGCTTTCTTTAGTTTCTTGCAATTACTTCATGCTTTGCTTTCATTTGCTTTTAATGGCTTGTAGCTATTTTTCTACCATGTACTAGCTAACCACTAGCCTTGCCATCTTCACTAACTCATGGGTGATTGCTTCATTTCATCTTGCAAGTTGGATGGTCTTCTCTTCTCCGATGGGAAAAACCACCCGTCATCTACATGAGAAAGTAATTAGATCAACACGCAAGACGAAACCTACGCCGATGGAGTGACAACATGAGGCACGCCTTCACTATCACGGAGTTTAGTAAGTATTGGCAAGGTAGTAAGGTAAGCTAGTCATGGTTTGATTCTTCAAGTTCACTTTCTTTTTAGTTGTTAGTCCAAATCCAATCTTTTTTGATTTCTTTCCACTTTTCCATCATGAACATATCCATCCATTCTTTCATTTCATTTTCCATGATTGTTTTATTCTATTAAGCATAGAAGACACTTCGTTTACATTTCTTCACTACGATTCGTAACGCTTCTATCGCTAGCTCTCCCTGAGAATCGACTCGGTATAGCCTTATGCTATAGCGGAGATAAGAAAGGGATACATTGATACATTTACATACACCTTTCTCGTCTAATCAAAATGGCGCCGTTGCCGGGGATCGAACCCGGGTCACCCGCGTGACAGGCGGGAATACTCACCACTATACTACAACGATTCTTTCCATTCTAATAATATGGCATTCAACAATTCTTTTTTTTTTTGTGTAATATGGCATTCAACAATTCTTTCCATTCTAATAATAATCCATATTTCACGCCATATTCGGATAATTCCAACCCGGTGTTTTACAATATGCACCAACCACATACACCGGGTTGGCCTTATCCGAATCAATATGACCCATACCCCCCATCTAATAATTATAATTTCCATAATAATTTCAACTCTTCACCGAGTAGTTGGGGATTCCAGTCCCCCGAGTTTAATTATCAACCTCCTTGTCCACCATATTCACCTTGTCCACAGTATTCATTTCCCGATTCTGCTTCATATACTCCTTTTTCTGAACCACCAATTGAAGAAAAATCTGAGTTACTCAGGAGTATAGAAGCCAATTTACAGAGGGTCGAGCAACAACTTCAAGAAACATTTGCCCCTCCAATTCCACAGTATTCTCAAGAGTCTTACTCAGTTCCACCTTATTATAATGAACAACCATCTGCTTGGGGAACGAGTAAGGAATTCTTGCTTGAGTCCAAACAACACTAACCAAATCTGATGGACTCACAATTTTACCATCACTTCCAAGACAATACTTCATCTTTCCATCAAAACAATGAAGTCATCAATTATGGAAAGATGCTTGAAGACATGACTCATGCTCAAAATGCTAGAAATCGTGACATAGAGTTGATGATCCAGACTCTTCATTCTCATCCTAATTCTAATGTCACTAGCCACTCTGTTAAAACCAAAGAGTCATATAGTTTTGGAAATCAAGATTCAATTTCAGCACAATCACCTGAACTTGTCCAACCTTCAGATCCTATTGACATTTTGGCAAGTTTTCCTTTTCCTGAAATTGAACTTGAACATGAATATGATCCTGAACTTCCACTTGATGATTCAATTTTCCTTCCTGATTCAATTATGACTCCGGTGTCTTCACCTGATTTCACTCCATTTCCCGAGTCAGTGTTGGATCCAGTGCCAGTCCATTTTGAAATTGAATCACCAATCTTTGATGATTATAGTGAACTTGACCAATTCCATACTTTTGAAAGTCCCATTGATAAATTGGCAAGTTCACATTTTTGTGGAATTGAACTTCATGAGGAATGTGATCTTGAACCCCAACTTCTTGATTCACTTCTTTTTCCTGATTCAACAATGACTCCGGTATCTTTACCTGACTTCAATCTTTTTCCATAATCGACATTGGATCCTGTCCCAATTCATAATGAAGTTGAATCACCCATCTTTGAGGATCACATTGAACTTAACCAATTATACTCTTTTGATGATCCTATTGACAAATTGGCAAGTTCTCCATTTATTGAACTACATGAGGAATGTGACCTTGATTTTCTCAATCTCTTTACTTCTGAAACTGATTGTACAATTCTGACGGAAAACATTGACCTTAGTTTTGAAGAATTGTATGGCGATGAGCTTGAATTCCTTAATATTGGAAGTAAAGAGATATCACCTTTAGAAAGTCACATTCCATCATTGGACAATGATTGTGGACTAGAGCTTCATTTTCTTGACTTGGACCCAATTCCCGAACTCATTCCGACTCCTGCACCTTCACTTGACTTCAGTTACTTTCCTGAGTCGGTACTAGTTCCTGTCCTTACTGAGTCCAAGTCAACCGTTCTATCATTTCACATACCACTTTGGGACAAGGTAGTTGACAAATTTGATTCTGAAATTTTATTATGGAAAATGAAAATTAGATGGGGTCATGTACTTAATAAAAATCATACATGCATACATCATTCTTGTGGGTCATATTCATGATATTTTTGGTGGGTTCCTCAAAACCCAAAGAAAAGTTGATTGGGCCATGTTTCGTGGACCAATCAGACCACCACCGGAACCACCACCTTAAGGTAATTTTTTCCTTCCCTCTTCATTTTTGTTTCATGCATACATATATCATGATGCATTGAGGACAATGCATGAAATAAGTGTGGGGGAGGGTTTACTAACATAGAGTTTTTAGATTTTCTTTCTTTTACACTTCTTTTAATAAATAAAATAAAAAATATATATAATAAAAAAATAAAAACTTTTTGAAATAAGAGACAAAGTTTTGATCTATTTTTAAGAAAATTAAGATGTATCTTAGGAATTAAGAAAGCCTTAATTATGACATCTTAAACCTAGTTGAAATAATAGATCTTGTTTAAAATTATAGGCTAAGTAAGTAAAATTGGTGAGATATTTTTATCTTGAATTTTTACCTTAGATAAATATGCACTTTACACTTACACATTTCTTGGGATGGAGACAAAGACCAAAAATGCCATAAAAATAAAAAAAAGAAAGAAAGAAAAATAAAGATGTAATAAAACATCACCTATTAAGCTGGACAATCGTGCCTCAAGAAGCATGATTATTCACGCCAAACGGTGGTAAAGGAAATAAATAATCCCCCTTAGTTATGTGGCCTTTTTTACTCGAGACCTTAAACCCGAGGGATGTTTTCTCATCTGGTGCCCTAAGACCGTCTGGTTTGGGAGTCATCGGTTAAAGGCTCGCTACAAGGGTAAACTAGAAAGCCTAGACTAAGGGAAGAATAAAAAAAAAAAAGAAAAAAAATATAAATAAATGGCTTGATGGTTGGAGTTGAAATCCCAGAAATTTTCACTGAGCACGGTGTGCATATTATCTAGGTTTTATGAAAGATAAAGTATTCAATCCAATTTTGAATTCTTACCTTAATTGAAGACAAGATCTTGCATAGAGACTAAGTTTAAGGAAGAATGATTATAGGTGGACTTATGACCTAGGATCACTTATATTTTTGCAAAAATAGTTCGTAAACATGTCTCTTGCTCAAAATGCGTTTTCAAAACACTAACATTTGTTTTCTTTTTTTATGGATTTTGTGGGTGTAATCCGCTGAAAACCCTCAGGAGACAACACTCCTCCTCTAGGGTAACCTAGAGGTTTAACGGCTTGTTGCACATGCTCAGTGCAATCGCGTCACCTGCGAAAGTGGTGTAATAAAATTGGTAGTTAGGATTTTCTTTTCTTTTCTTTGTTTTGCTCGGGACGAGCAAAAGAATAAGTGTGGGGGTGTGATTGTGATCCAATATTGCATATTTTACCTCATTATTCCCATGCATTTTTGTAATAAATACATGATTTTTACTAATCTTCTCTATATATTTGCAGGTATACACTCTAATGAAGAGAAAGCCAATTAATCACTTTAATTAGCAATAATTAAAGTGATTTATTCAAAGATCAAGATAAAGCCAAATTTGAATCCCAAATCCAGAAAGATCCGCACAACAACTCCATATTCCAGAAGGTCCACGTGGCTAACAAACCTGTAACAACTTTGTACCAGAAAATTGTTAGCCAACGGCCACAGCCTTGCCGCGCCTTGTCGCGCCTATGCGGCCGTTTTGAGTCTGTTGAGATCCGGATTTTGCGCCAACAAACTAGCTTCTGGATTCTTCACCTGGGGCCTATAAATACTTCACCTGGACCTGCGAGCAAAAGGAGAACAGAGAAGAGAGGAAAAATCATTAGTTGTTGTAATTTTGTTTAGTTTTTCTCTAGGTTTAGTTCTTTAGATCCCTCTTCTTCTTCCCTAGAATTCATTGTAAAAGAGAGAGATTGTGAGAGAGAGAGCTTGTGAAATCAAGGGTGACAACTTGAAGCAACAAGGATTCATCCATTCTCCTTCCTCTACTTGAGCTTGGTTCTAGTTTACTTGCTTTCTTTACTTGCTTTCTTTAGTTTCTTGCAATTTACTTCATGCTTTGCTTTCATTTGCTTTTAATGGCTTGTAGCTAATTTTTTCTACCATGTACTAGCTAACCACTAGCCTTGCCATCTTCACTAACTCATGGGTGATTGCTTCATTTCATCTTGCAAGTTGGATGGTCTTCTCTTCTCCGATGGGAAAAACCACCCGTCATCTACATGAGAAAGTAATTAGATCAACACGCAAGACGAAACCTACGCCGATAGAGTGACAACATGAGGCACGCCTTCACTATCACGGAGTTTAGTAAGTATTGGCAAGGTAGTAAGGTAAGCTAGTCATGGTTTGATTCTTCAAGTTCACTTTCTTTTTAGTTGTTAGTCCAAATCCAATCTTCTTTGATTTCTTTCCACTTTTCCATCATGAACATATCCATCCATTCTTTCATTTCATTTTCCATGATTGTTTTATTCTATTAAGCATAGAAGACACTTCGTTTACATTTCTTCACTACGATTCGTAACGCTTCTATCGCTAGCTCTCCCTGAGAATCGACTCGGTATAGCCTTATGCTATAGCGGAGATAAGAAAGGGATACATTGATACATTTACATACACCTTTCTCGTCTAATCACAAATAATAGGCATAAAAAGTGATGTAAAACATGTATATAAAGCACATATATCAAAACCCCATACCTACTTTTTGCTAGTCCTCGAACAAAATCTTAATCTAAAAAGAAAAAGACAAACTAAAAATTCTAAAAAAAATAAAATTCGTATCCACTTTCGTGGGACTCACGATTGCACTTAGCATGTGTAACAAACCGTTAAACCCATAGGTTATCCTAGTGGACGAGTGTTGTCTCGTGTGGATTTTCAGTGAATTACACCCACAAAATTCGGCGAAAGTATTTAAAAGACAAGAAGAGATTAAGATAAAAAGGATAATCAAAAATAAAGAAAATAAAAAAAGAAAGATAAAAATAAAGAAAGATAAAATATTTTTGGAGTGGTAAGCGTCACTAATTTATAAGTTCTCTAGTTACTATAAACTCTCATTATCAAGTTCAATCTCTTATCAAGAATTCTATCATCTATTTTGTAGAGATTTTCAAACCTTAGCCTATGTCTCCATCCTTCCTAAGATTTCTGATTTTATGCATCTTTGTAAACATGTGATGGCTCTTAACTTGGGAGTTTGATTCAAACTTTTCATACTTAAAATTTTTTTTCTTTTTTACAATATAGAAGTTTTGAAGTATTACCACTTCGTTGCCCTTTATGCACCTCTTTTTTTTTCATATATATAACAAGTTTAATTCTCTTTTGTGTAAATATCAAGACTTCTTGAGGCAGGATACCTAACTAATTGATCATTAGACTTGTTAATATATATATATATATTATTCTTTTCTTACCCAACTATTTTTTCACGTAAATACCAAGGCTTTATGAGGCCAAAGCATCTAGCTAATCAACAATTTTTTTCAAGTATTAAGTAATCCTCATTATCCAAGGTTAAGCTAATGTTTAAGTGTAGATAAGATGTATATTTACATGGACAAATTCTAGATGGCAATAATATTTTAAAATATTTCATCTCTACTCAAAGACTTTAAAATTCCATCAAATTGATATTCTTTATCCAATTCAAGTTATATGGTTACTAAATCCCTTACAACTAGGTCAACTTACCATAAAAACATTTTTTAATGCAATAAAGAAAGAAATAAAAGAAAAACAAATAAAAAGAAAAATCTTACTATAAAACTCCCCTTAAGCACGCCTCCCTCTCTTTCCTATGCTACTACTACCTCCTTCAAAATGTGTCCTCCTAAAATGTAACTCAGATTTCTTCTTCTTCTGTCCCTTTATCAACTTGTATGTTCTTTTTATACCCTCTCAAATTAAATGCATGAATGCACGATTATCTTCGGGTGGTTGTTGATTAAAAAATTCATCATCCTTCTCTCAATTCATTAGATGATGAAGATGCAACTGGGACATGTTTATGTAGCATGGAAGGTACCCAATCAATTTGCACTGAAGCATTATAAGATGAAGAAATAGTTTCAGCTTGAATATTAATTTATCTTTTATAGCATGATTAAATTCATCTTCAAGCATCCATTCCTTGCAAATTTGTGTAACAAGAATGGGCAGTGGTATAAAGGTCATCCGTTTTTCTTTAGCGTTAGTAATGGTGTCCAATAGTGTGTAGCACATGCGAAAATCTTTTTTCATAGTCATCAAAATATAGACAATATGTAAAACTTGATTGTAAAAGGATGAAACATGTGAAACACCTAAGACATTACGATTTAACCATCTACATATGCATACACATTCCTATATATTGTTTTAGCGCTAATGCCATCCCCTTGAGGTACCTTGCAATGTTCTCCTATTAAGTGTATATAATTTCCTAGGTTCCCCAGTTCTTGAGTTCCACTTTTCACAATAGAAATACCCATTAGTTCAGAAATAGCTTGTAAATGCAAGATTTTCATCTCCCTTCTTCAATTTACTTCAATTTTTCCTTGATTCCTATCAATATTATTTTCTAAAAACCCATCATAAAACTCTTGTACTAGGGCAGGAATATAAAATTCATAATTGTTAGCATGCAACAAATAATCCCAATTGCTAGCCCTTATTTTATCCAGAAAATATATCCCAAATGCTTCGAATACAAGGAAAAAATTATGTTCAGCAAAAATCTTAGACATGATGAACTTGAGAAGCTGAGAACTATAAAAGAGCGAAAATAGAGCACTTATTGTCCATGAAGAATTCAGGAAAAGTTTCTGCCAAAGTTCGGCTACCGGGCCGAACTCCTGTCTCGAACTTCGCTGATCTGGTGGCTGAGGTCTCTGAAGCTTCTTCTCCTGCCTGTAGAAGGCTCTGATTTTGAGAGGTTGGACTCAGATTTGTGAGAAATAAAAGAAGGTTGAAGTTAGTTTATATAGAAGATGTATATACCCTTTTCCCAAAACTACACTTCATTTAAATTTCAAATTTTGAATCCTAGAAGATTTTGGAAACTGAATGCTCTTAGGAAAGGATGAGGAAGTTTTAAAATTCGAGAAAATTTTTTGAAAATTTTAAAGTGGATGAAATAAAGAATATAAAAACAAGGAAAGGATAAAGTAAAAAATTAAGGAAAGATTGCAAAAAAATTCAAAAAGAAGATTTGACCCCTACCCCCACACCTAAATTGTGTTATGTCCCTATGCACAAAATCAGGATTGAGAATCACCCCAAAATTTTCAAATTTGTACAAGAAATCCATATTTAAATCAAGATCTTTATTTATCACAAAACAATTAAATTTTGAAAACTACATATCTCGGAAATAGATCAAGAAAAATAGATAATTTGAAAAATGTACACCTGAAAAATTTCAGGTCAAACGCCTGGCTGGCCAAAAATTCGGCTGGCTGGCCGAACTTCTAGTTCTTTGATACTCTGTCTTCTGATACTCATGTTTGTGGTGATTTTATGGTTCATCTGGGAGTATTGTATCAGTCTACAAAGAGGGGTACCTGACATATAGAAGACATAAGTTAATACTAAAGAAAATTAAAAATAGAAAAATAATAAAAGAAGTAAGAAAACATGGGTTACCTCCCAAGAAGCACTTTAAGTTATAGTCATTAGCTAGACTTCCTGCTGCATGTTTAAGGTGCCTCATCAAGGAGGAAGGAAACATTGTGTTTCGTGAAGTAGCCTTCCATTTATGCTTTGAGTCGTTGGTCGTTTATCTTGAACGTCCCCTTTGTCGGCTATGAATTTTAATTGCCCCATGTGGTAGTACTTGAGTTACTTCAAAAGGACCAGACCATCTGGAGCGTAACTTGCCTGGAAATAGACGGAGACGAGAATTGAAGAGTAGTACTTTCTGCCCCTTTTTGAAATCTCTTGACATAATATGCTTGTCATGCCATTGTTTGGTCTGCTCCTTGTAGATCCTTGAATTCTCATAAGCATTGTTGTGAAATTCTTTCATCTCATTGAGTTGCAACATTCTTTTCTCTCCCGCCATTCGCATGTCAAAATTGAGTAATTGCATTGCCCAATAAGCCTTGTGTTCTAACTCAACTGGAAGGTGACATGCCTTACCATAGACCATTCGATAGGGGTACATCCCGATTGGTGTCTTGAACGCAGTCTGATATGCCTATAAAGTATCATCGAGCTTTACTAACCAATCACATCGTGACATTTTAACCATTTTCTCCAAGATGCGCTTCAATTCTCTATTAGAAACTTTCACTTGGTCACTTGTTGTGGGTGGTATGGTGTGGCTACATGGTGCTTTATTCCATATTTAAGCAAAAAGGTCTTGAATTGGTGATCGCAAAAGTGCTTCCTATCATCACTAATGATCACCCTTGGTGTTCCAAACCGTGTAAAAATGTTCTTCCTTAGGAATTTTATCACTACATGTGCATCATTGAAAGGTAAAGCAACAGCTTCTACCCATTTTGAAACATATTTAACGGCCACTAGGATATACTGATTGGAGAACGATGATGGAAAGGGGCCCATGAATCTATACCCCACACATCAAACAACTCAATTTCAAGGATGTTGTTAAGAGGCATCTCGTTACGCCTAGAAATATTTCTCATCCTTTGATATGTATCACATGCTGTAACATGAGCATAAGCATCCTTAAATAGCGTAGGCCAATAAAATCCTGATTGTAATACCTTTGTTGCTATCTTGATTGCACCAAAATGACCTCCCACTTCTCTAGCATGGCAATGGTACAGTATGCTTTCCATTTCATTGTCGGGCACACACCTTCGCATAATTTGATCCGCACAATATTTATAGAGAATTGGATCATCCCACTGGTAGTATTTAACATCTGCTATTTTTTCTTGCCTTGGAACGAAAGGTCAGGAGAGAAAACATCACATTGTAAGAAATCTGTGAAAGGAGCATACCAAGGTGGTGAATTGGCAGTGATACTTAACAAATATTCATCAGGAAAAGCATCATCAATAGGAAATTCTTTGGAGTCCTCTTCTTGCTCAATGCGGGAAAGATGGTCTACCACAAGATTCTCCACCCCCTTCTTGTCTCGAATTTTCAAATAACTCTTGGAGAAGCAAGACCCATCTTATCAACCTTGATTTGGCCTCTTTCTTTACAAGCAAATATTTGAGGGCAGAATGATCTATAAATACAACAACTTTTGATCCAATCAGATAAGAACAGAATTTATCAAAAGCAAATATAACAAGCAATTCTTTCTCCGTTCTGTAATTCTATTGTACATCATTTAATGTCTTTCTTCCATAGTACACTACTTGACAAATCTTGTTCCGTCTTTGTCCCAATACAGCTCCTAGCGCATAATCACTAGGATCACACATTACTTCAAAGGGTAGATTCCAATCTAGTGCAACTATGATTGGTGTAGTGATCAACTTCTCATTCAATAACTCAAACGCCTACAAACAATCATTCGAAAAGTTAAATGGTGCACCTTTCATTAAATTGCACAAAGGTTTTGCAATTTTAGAGAAGTTCTTGATAAATCGTCGATAAAATCCTGCATGCCCTAGGAATCTTCTCACGCCTCTCACATTTGTTGGAGGTGGTAGCTTTTCAATGGTTTCAATCTTTACACGGTCCACCATAATTTCTTTTTCAGATATACGATGTCCAAGCACAATTCCTTCCTTCACCATAAAATGACTTTTCTCCCTGTTGAGGACGAAATTTGTTTCTTCGCATCTCTGCAAAATTAGATTTAAGTTATGTAGACATGTATCAAAAGAAGGGCCAAAAACTGAAAAATCATCCATGAATACTTCTATAATTTGCTCAACCATATCATGAAAGATAACCACCATGCACCTTTGAAATGTAGCTGGTACATTGCATAAGCCAAAAGGCATTCTATTGTAAGCGAATGTACCATAAGGACATGTGAAAGTTGTCTTTTCTTGCTCTTCAGGTGCTATGACTATTTGGTTATACCTTGAATACCCATCTAAAAAACAATAATATGCATTGTCCGCAAGTCTCTCAAATATTTGGTCAATGAAAGGTAATGAGAAATGATCCTTACGGGTTGCAGTATTAAGTTTTCTATAGTCCATACACACTCTCCACCCTGTGATTGTCCTAGTTAGCATTAGCTCATTATTATCATTTTTAACCACTGTGATGTCTCTTTTCTTTGGAACCAGTTGAAACGGACTGACCCAATTACTATCTGAAATAGGATAGATGATTGAGATTTTACCTGCACAAAAATATAGAGTTTCAGAACTTTTATAACAATAGTGCAAGGTGCTCATTTCTATCGCTATAGCAAATGGCTATGCGGGTCGTGATCCACAAGGAGGGACTAGCGATGGAAACTTTTTTAGTAAGTTCTCTTTTAAGTTGCAATCAATGGTTAAAGTTCTTCTTTTAGTTCTTATAAAGAAAAAGAGAAAATTAGAGTTAAAGTCAAGTTAGGAAGAAGGTGGTAGATTGAGAAGGTGGAGAAAAACAGAAAATGACTTTGTACAAATAAAGTAAAAAGAGTGAATAGAGTTTGGAGATTGTAGTGTTGGTGATCTAAACTAAAAGTTAAAAGAAAAGAAAGAAAATCTAAAAAAAATACTTACCTCCTCTGGTTGATGACTTATCTGGAACCCTTGCATGTTTTACCTTACTTCGGAGGCGATGAACGCATAACCCATAAGATCGAGCTCAGTCCCCATTCGCATTACATCATCAAGACGAACAAGAATGAAATAATATGACATCTTAAGGAGGAGAACATCATCATGAAATATCGGTGGCACTCACACAAACATGGCTATATTGATGCTTCGAGGTTCACTTGGACATTTATCAAAACCAAAAGAGGAAAAGTGGAAATAGAAGAAGAACATATAAACAAGGAAAAACATAAAAATGTTACCTTTGATTACGTGTAGAAATGATGAAAGAAAGGAGGAGGGTACATCGGTGTCACTCTCAACATAAGTCTCTCTCTCTTACTTACATGAATCTCAGTCTAGCCTATGCTTACAAAGAAATAAAAATTACATTAAAAAAATAAAAACCTACACTAAAAAGAATGAAAAAGTAGCCTAAAATCTATCTCTGCATGGTTGTTTTATTTGCCTTTGAGATTGCAGGTATTTATAGGAGAAATGCAGAGGGTAGAGGAGTATGAAGATAGCGGAAGCTGGTTATTTCTGAATTTGAATCCTCCCCTTATCTCCAAACTTGATTTGATGTGGATATTCAGTTCTAATCTATAGCTTGTTGGTGTGTTGATCGTTAAATATAATTTATCAAATGATAGAATTAGAGATAGTGATCAACTTAAGAGTTGTAACCCTTTACGGCTTCTTTCTAGATCATCTTGAATCATCAGATTTGAGATTCGATAGAAAAAGTTATGATTCAAATACTAAAATATATCCAGTCAAAATTGTTTCATCTCATCCGTTGATCTTCTCTCTATCCATTTATCCCTTTGGATTTTGAATTTGGATTCTGTATTTGATGTTATCCTCGGTTGATCTTTAGCTTTAACCACTTGATTCACTAAAGACTGAATTTAACCAACTGAATTTGGGATCATCCTCCTCTAACCTAATAGATCTAGTTAAATCTGATATTTATTTGGTTTTATCCTCTTTCTCCCCATGATTATCGTCTGCAAAATAGACATTTAAGATAATAAATTTAATAGATCTATTACATGATAAATGTGAAAATGTAATAAAGAATAATGCAATAAATGTGTGCAATCAATAGATCATACCTACATCAAGAAGTTTCAACACTTTTTTTCTTAACACTTCCTTAATTGCTGGGTTCAAGCGGTGTTGAGGCTGAATCGAAGGTTTTATAGTTCTCCTCCATTAAGATCCGTGCATACAAACTAAATGGCTTATAGCTTTTATATCTGCAATTGTCTAACCAATCGCTGTTTTGTAATCTCTTAGCGCACGCAAGAGTTTCTCTTTCTCATCACCTGTCAAAGAAGAAGAAATAATTATTGGTAGTTTAGAATTCTCACCTAAAAATGCATACCTTAGATGTTATGGTAACTCCTTGAGCTCTAATTTTGGTGCCTCCAGAATGGATGGTGGAGCTGGTGAGGTACTTGCTCCAAGCTCTTCAATCTATTGCCTCCCATACTTAGGCAATGATGTTGTTGCTTCCAAGTAGTTCGCACACTCCCTTCTTTCAAAATCATCCTCAGTAAATGTTGCTGAATGAATGAAGCATGCCTCAAGTGGTAATGCTGGGGTCTCACTCTCAAACACTTCTGTCGTCACCTTATCAATTATGTCAATATAATGACATTCATCGTGGTTGGATTAATATTTCATCGCCTCAAAGACATTGAATGTGACTTCTTCATCCTGCACATGAAGAGTTAATTTTTCCTGTTGCATGTCTATTAATGTATTACCCGTTGCAAGAAATGGACGTTCTAAAATAAGAGGTACTTCCCTATCCTCCTCCATGTCGAGTACGATAAAGTCTGCAGGAAAGTAGAGCTTTTCCACCTTTACTAGCACATCTTCAATTACTCCTCTCGAGTATTTGAGGGACCTGTCCGCCAACTGAAGTGATACGCTAGTTGGTTTTGGTTCTCCTAACCCAGGGTCCTGAACACAGAAAGAGGCATCAAGTTAATACTGGCACCAAGATCACATAAGGCTTTTTCAAAATAAGATTTTCCTATGGTGTAAGGAATAGTGAAACTCCCTGAAGCCTTAAACTTTGGAGGAAGCTTGTTTAGCAGGATAGCATTGCATTCTTCATTCAACATTACTGTTTCATGATCCTCAAGTTTCTTCTTATTTTTTAGGATCTTCTTCATAAATTTTGTGTACTTGGGCATCTGTACTAGGGCCTCTGCAAAAGGAATGTTAATATGCAGTTTTTTAAACATACTTAGAAATTTCTTATCTGTAGTCCTTTGCTTGTGTTTCTGAGAGAATGGAAGTGGAAGAACATATGGCTTGATAACTGACTTCTCTGTAGGACCTTGCAAAGCCTGTTAATCTCCCAGAGTTTGGCTACTTGGCCGAGATTTCGGCTGGCTGGCCGAATTTTGGTTCTGTAGATCTCCTGCCTTCTTCTCTTTTTCTAAGTTTTCATCTCCACTGTCTGGTGGAACTGGGTTTTCTTCTCTAGATACTTGGTCCTGTGCTAGGACTTTTTCACTTCTTAACGTGACTGCCTTGACGTGTTCTTTGGGATTTAGCTCCGTGTTGCAAGGTAAAGATCCCTATGGTCGATTGGACAGTAGGCTAGAAATTTGACTTATATGCACCTCTAGGTTATGAATTGCAGCTGCTTGGTTCTTCAGGTTGGTGTCTGTGGTGGTCATAAATGTTTGTGTAGTGGTGGCGAGCTGTTGCATTGTCTCCCCCAGGCTCGATTTCTTCTCTTGTGGTGGTGATGGTGGCCTTGCTTGCTGTTACTGATAGTTATTAGCCCTTGGAGCACTGTTGTTATTGTTTTCACCCCATCTAGATTAGGATGGTTCCTCTAAGCTGGTGTATATTGTTGGCCCAAAAGGTTACACTCTCTATTTGTTTAAGTTTTGATGATAACAAAACACATAGAAGCTATTTGGTACTAATAAGTTGTTTAGAATGAGTTTCAGGTTTGTACTAGTCTTGATGGCTTTTTAAGCATATTACAAGGATAATGGCGCTAAAAGGTAAATGGCGCAAGAGGACGTTTTCATAGGAGAGGAGGCACTACCTTAGCGTAACGCTGCTCGGAGACTTCTTCTTGTAGTTGTTTTATGTTTTTTTGGTTTGTTAAAGGATAGTGTATAATGTTGAAGCTCAATATTCCCCACACACAAGATTTTGCACATAATTTTCAAAAGATATTTTTCCTTTATATAAAAACCTATTTTAATATTTGCAAACTCTGTTTTATGTAGTGTACTAAGTCTTCATCAAAACTATTTTTGAAAATTAATTAGATCTTCAAAATCATTCTGAAAAATAGTCAGTTTTGACCAGTTGCGGTCGACCGAACGGTCGACCGTCTCTGTTTCAGGTCAGAACAGTTGACCGGGCAGTCGACCGTGCTTCTGACCGTTTGGGTGTGTGCATTTGTGCACGTTACCCGGTCGACCGTGCGGTCGACCGGACCCCATGTCGGTCGACCGAGCTTCGGCCGACTGAAAGCACCTTAGTCTCTGTTTGGGACGGTCGATTGGGCGGTCGACTGTGGGCTGGCAACGGTCATATTTTTTTAAAAATCGGTCGACCGGCTGGTCGACTGTGAGCTATTTTTCAGCCTAAACGGCTAGTTTTTTAAACACGTTTTAAAACGTGTTTTTCTTCTCCAAATATTTTTTTAGGGCTGGATTTGGGTCTAATCTTTCCTGATTATTCATTATAACAGTTTACCTTTTAATCCCGACCTTTATCCTATAAATAGGGATAATTAGGGTTGAGAAGAACACAACAATTTTTGCAAAAGAAATCAAAGTTTAAGTCTATTCAAAAGAAATTTTTTCTCTCAATTTTTGTGCTCAAAATTCTCTCTTTTCTCTAAGTTTTTGATTCAAAACTCTCTTAAACTCTATTTGATTTTTCACTTATAAAACTTGAGCTTCAATTCTATACATTATTTTCTAGGATTTTTGTAAGGGAAAAGTTTTTCAAAAGAGAGTTGGTGGTCTTTTGATCACCAAGATATTATTGTATTTGTGGCTCCACTACCTCTGGACTAGAGGAGTGTGATTGAGGAGTTGGGTACTCCCTTCTGGTTGTAATCCTTTGTGAAAGTTATAGTGGTTCAAAAATTCTTCTGGGTGAAGGCGGGAACGTAGAGCTGGGTGCTCGAACCTCGAAACAAATCTCAGTATTTGCGATTGGTTTATTTGTGTCATTTACTTGCTTTCCATTCATTATTATATTGTCGATCAATACTCTCATAACAAGATTACATTGTATACCTCAAACTCTTATTTAGAGGAATCACGAGGAAGGAGTTCAGAGCCCTTCACGAGGTATTCGTCTTCTAATCTTGTTTCGGGTGATCGTTGCATCATATCATTTTAAATTTGTGTATTGATTAGCATTATCACCTATTCACCCTCCCTCTAGGTGATTTCAATTGGTATCAGAACTAGGACTCTACTTTTTGGCTTCACATCCTTAGAGAGATCATATAATTTGCTAATCACTATTTTCATATCTTCATTCATACACTAGTAAAGATGGCTGATAGCATTAAGACCTCCCCTAAATTTGATGGACTCAACTTTCCCATATAGAAAGTTAGGATGACCATTTTTCTACAATCTCTAGGTAGTCTAGTTGCTAAGTCCTTGATCAAGCCTTATAGTAGACCCGAAAGTGAGGAGGACACTTGGTCCGAACTTACCTTCAAGGAATTTGATGCTAATTCAAAGGCTCAAAATGCCCTACTTTTAGCTTTGAATGAGGAGGACTTAATACGGGTTATCCATTGCAAATCCGCCTATGAGATTTGGCAACACTTATTGGTCACTCATGAGGGAACTTCACAAGTCAAGAGAGCTAAAATAGATCTCTTGCGTTCCGAATATGAAAGTTTTAGAATGTTAGAAGATGAATCTATTGATGATATGATTACCAAGTTTACTAAGATTACAAATGCTCTTTCTTCTCTAGGTGATGATATAAGCAATGACCAAAAGGTGTGTAAAGTGATTCGTGCTCTTCCTTCGTCATGGGAAATCAAAGCTACCACCTTGAAGGAGTTGAATGACAAAGACGAGATGGAGCTCATAAGTCTTATTGGAAATCTTAAGACTCATGAGATGGAGAAGAAGGCTAGAGAAGAAGCGGTACCTCAAAAAAAAAGTCTATAGCTTTCAAGTCTTCCTCCACCAACTACGATGATGAAGAAGAGGAAGAAGATGATGAAGAGCTATCTCTCCTTGTGAGAAATGTAAAGAGAATGTACTGCAAGAATAAGCTCAACTATAGCAGGCGATAGGAAGGGAAGGAAGAGAAAAGGATCATATGCTACAACTGTCGAAAACCCGGACACATCATGGCCGATTGTCCAGATTTCAAGAAAAAGATGTCCTCCTCCTTGAAGCAAAAGAGACCGGTTGAAAAGAAGGTGTACAAAGCCACTCGGGATTCGGAAAGTGAATCCGAAGATGAACTTGACACGGCAAATATGTGTTTCATGGCAAACACACCTAAGGTAACTACCCAACCACTTGATGATGAAAGTGAAATAAGTAGAGAAATGTTAGTACATACTTTCGTTGAACTTTTAGAAAGTTTTGATGATAAAAAGGTAGAGTGTTCAAAATTGAAAAAGGAAATTGAAATGCTTAAAAATCAACTTGCTATTTCTTCAAAAGAAAAGGATGAACTATCTTCTAATCTTATTTCAACACAAAGAGATTTTGATACCTATAGAGTTGCTTGTAAAACTAAATATCCTAAAATTGATGAAAATGAATTTTCCATGTTAAAAACTAAAATCAATTATTTGGGAAATGTTTTAAAAGAATGTGCTTTTAGCACTACTAAATTAGAAGAAATGTTTTCAAAAAGGCATATGCACACTCCAAATGTTAAAAATGATAAAACAACTCATGCCAACACATCACATGTCAATCATGCTAAAACTACTCATGCTCACAATTCACATGTTCATAAACCACATGCTCATTATACTTTTAAATATGAAAAAATTTATAAATGTACTTATTGTGGCCTGAATGGCCATTTAGCTAAATTTTTCTATGATCATATAAATAGTACAAATAATCTTGTGTGGGTTCGAAACACTAACTCTTTAGGACCCAAGAAAATATGGGTGCCAAAATCAAGTCTTAAATTATTTAATGTAGGTACACACCAAGGCTCCAAGACGTAAGGAGCGGTGGTACCTTGATAGTGGTTGTTCAAGGCATATGACATGGGACATCAACAAGTTCATAACCCTATCAAGGTACGTTGAAGGTGGCACCGTCACCTTCGGAGATGACTCCAAGGGCACCATCATCGGTATAGGTAACATTAAGATTGGTGCATCTCCTTTAATTGAAAATGTAGTTCTTATTGATGGGCTTAAACATAATTTGCTTAGTATAAGTCAACTATGTGATCGTGGTCTCAAAGTTATGTTTGATGAATCTTCTTGCAAAATTTTTGATTGTAAAACCAATGATTGTATTCTTACTGAATTTCGTGAAAATAATGTCTATATTATTAACATGCTTAATTTGAATTGTTCTACTAAATGTTTCAATGCTTTTGATGAGATTTCATGGTTATGGCATAGAAGATTAGAACATGCATCTTTTGATCACCTTTCTAGAATTAATTCTAAGGAATTGATGAAGGGTATTCCTTGTTTGAAGCTTGAAAAAGACCGCATTTGTGGTGCGTGCCAACTTGAAAAACAAATCAAGTCTTCTTTCAAACCAATCAAAGATATCATGTCATCTAGACCTTTAGAATTGATTCACATGGATCTTTTTGGACCAACTAAAACTAAAAGCTTAAATGGAAATAGATATGTTTTTGTTTTAGTCGATGATTTTTCTCGTTTCACTTGGGTTTTCTTTTTGGAGCATAAAGATCAAACTTTTACGCATTTTAAGATTTTTCGAAAGAGGGTTGAAAAAGAGAAAGGATTTTTGATTTTACGGATAAGAATTGATAGAGGTGGTGAGTTTGTCAACCAACTCTTCATGACTTATTGTGATGAAAAGGGAATTAGGCATGAAATGTCATGTCCTAGAACTCCACAACAAAATGGAGTAATCGAACGGAAGAATAGAACTCTTCAAGAATTGGCTAGGACTATGATAAGTGACTATGGGCTCCCTCAATACTTATGGGCCGAGACCATAAACACTGCATGCTACATATCAAACCGTATTTATTTGTATAAAAATACTTTCAAAACCTCTTTTGAAATTTATCATTTAAGAAAACTAAATGTTTCATACTTTAACGTTTTTGAATGCAAATGTTTTGTTTTGAACACCAAAGATAATTTGGGTAAATTTTATACTAAGGCTTATGAAGCAATCTTTGTTGGTTATTCTAGTACTAGCAAAGCATATAGAGTGTTCAATAAATCATCTCATACTATTGAAGAATCTATGCATGTTAAATTTGAAGAATCTAATGCTATTGTTGAGAATGTTGTAGAGATTGACTCATTAGGTGAGGACATGGAGAAAATACCCTTGAAGGACTCACCCATCCAAGAAGACAAGCAAGAACCCATTGGAGAAGTTCAAAAGGATGAAGTGGAACTATCACAACCACTTCCTAAAGATTGGAGATACGCCTCAAATCATCCCAAAGATCTCATCATACGTGATGTATCAAAAGGGGTAACCACTCGCTCCAAACTCCATGATTTGTGTGGGAATTATGCTTTCATATCTCATTTTGAATCAAAAAACATCCTCGAAGCCGAGGGTGACTCATATTGGTTGCTAACTATGCAAGAAGAGCTCAATCAATTTGAGCGCAACCAAGTTTGGCACCTTATTCCTAGACCCCATGATAGACCAATAATTGGTACTAAGTAGATTTTTAGGAACAAGTTGGATGAGTCAGGAAATGTTATTAGGAATAAGGCTAGGTTAGTGGCCCAAGGTTACACTCAAGTTGAAAGAATCGACTTTGAGGAGACCTTTGCACCCGTAGTACGGCTAGAAGCCATACGGATCACACTAGCTTATGCATCTTTTAAAAATTTTAAACTTTTTCAAATGGATGTAAAAAGTGCATTTTTAAATGATTTTATTGATGAGGAAGTTTATGTTGAACAACCTCCTGGTTTTGTGGATCATGTACATTCAAATTTTGTTTTCAAACTTGATAAAGCATTGTATGGTTTAAAACAAGCTCCAAGAGCTTGGTATGAAAGGTTTTCTAATTTTCTTCTTTCAAATGATTTTGTTAAAGGCAAAGTAGACACCACATTATTTACTAAACATGTTGATAGTGACATTCTTATAGTTCAAATATATGTTGATGATATAATCTTTGGTTCTACTTATGAGTTACTTTGCAAGGAGTTTGAACAAGGCATGCAACGTGAATTCGAGATATCATTAATGAGTGAATTGAACTATTTTCTTGGACTCCAAATCAAGCAAATGCGTGATGGGATTTTCATATGTCAAGCCAAGTACTCCAAGGAACTCATCAAGAAATTTGAGCTTGAAGACTCAAAAATTTGCAACACTCCCATGGCCACCACCATCAAGCTTGATAAGGATGGCCAAGGTAAGTGTGTTGATATAAAATTGTATAGAAGCATGATTGGTAGCTTATCGTATTTAACGGCTAGTAAGCCAGATATTATGTTTAGTGTGTGTCTTTGTGCTAGATTCCAATCGTGTCCCAAAGAATCTCATTTAATTGTGGTAAAACGCATTATTCGTTATGTTAAGGGCACTATTGGAATGGGTCTTTGGTATCTGAAAATCGGAGAATTCTCAATGATGAGTTTTTCGGATGCTGACTATGCGGGTTGTAGAGTGGATAGGAAGAGTACTAGTGGAATATGTCAATTTCTTGGTAATTATCTTATTTCATGGTCTTCCAAGAAACAAAACTCAGTAGCCCTCTCAACCGCCGAGGTGGAGTATGTTGCGGCGGGGGCTTGTTGTGCTCAAGTCCTTTGGATGAAACATACTCTTCTTGATTATGATTTGCATTATGATCATATAAAAATATTTTGTGATAATACTAGTACTATTCATATGACTAAGAATGCAAATCAACATAGTAAGACCAAGTACATTGAGATTCGATATCACTTCCTTAGAGATCATTTTGAGAAAGGTGATATTGATATTGATTGTGTTTCTTCCGATTTTTAACTTGCCGATATTTTCACTAAACCACTTGACTATAATAGATTTTCTTTTATATGTGGTGAACTTAATGTTTGTGTTGTTGAATAAGGAAGTTTTCTTGCTAACACATCCCTTTTTGATGTATGACAAAAAGGGGGAGAAATATGTGTTTTATGGTTATGGTATGGTTATGGTTTGGTGTTTTATGGTTTAGCGTTGTTTTTTCAATATTTTTCAAAAATTCAAAAATTCTCTCATAATAAATTGTTTTATACTTGTTTAATATAGCATTATTTGAGGGGGAATTTTTACCTCTCTTTTATATCTTGTGTTATAACCTATATGTTTTGTCATCATCAAAAAGGGGGAGATTGTTGACCCAAAAGGTTATACTCTCTACTTGTTTAAGTTTTGATGATAACAAAACACATAGAAGCTATTTAGTACTAATAAGTTATTTAGAATGAGTTTCAAGTTTGTACTAGTCTTGATTGCTTTTTAAGAATATTGCAAGGATAATGGCGCTAAAAGGTAAATGACGCAAGAGGACGTTTTCATAGGAGAGGAGGCTCTACCTTGGCGTAACGCTGCTCGGAGACTTCTTCTTGTAGTTATTTTATTTTTTTTGGTTTGTTAAAGGATAGTGTATAGTGTTGAAGCTCAATATTCCCCACACACAAGATTTTGCACTTAATTTTCAAAAGATATTTTTCCTTTATATAAAAACCTATTTTAATATTTGCAAACTCTGTTTTATGTAGTGTACTAAGTCTTCATCAAAACTATTTTTGAAAATTAATTAGATCTTCAAAATCAATCTAAAAATATGTCAGTTTTGACCTGTTGCGGTCGACTGGATGGTCGACCGTCTCTGTTTCAGGTCAGAATGGTCGACCGGGCAGTCGACCGCGCTTCTGACCATTTGGGAGTGTGCATGTGTGCACGTTACCCGGTCGACCGGGCGGTCGACCAGACCCCATGTCAGTCGACCGAGCTTCGGCCGACTGAAAGCACCTTAGTCTCTGTTTGGAACGGTCGACCGGGCGGTCGACCGTGGGCTGGCAACGGTCATTTTTTTTCAAAAACCGATCGACCGGCCGGTCGACCTTGAGCTATTTTTCAGCCTAAACGGCTAGTTTTTTAAACACGTTTTAAAACGTGTTTTTCTTCTCCAAACGTTTTTAAGGGCTAGATTTGGGTCTAATCTTTCCTGATTATTCATTATAACAGTTTATTTTTTAATCCCTACCTTTATCCTATAAATAGGGATGATTAAGGCTGAGAAGAACACAACAATTTTTACAACTGAAATCAAAGTTTAAGTCTATTCAAAAGAAGTTTTTGCTCTCAGTTTTTGTGCTCAAAATTCTCTCTCTTTGCTCTGAAGTTTTTGATTCAAAAGTCTCTTCAACTCTATTTGATTTTTCGCTTACAAAACTTGAACTTCAATCCTATACATTATTCTTTAGGGTTTTTGTAAGGGAAAAGTTTTTCAAAAGAGAATTTGTGGTCTTTTGATCACCAAGATATTATTGTATTTGTGGCTCCACTACCTCTGGACTAGAGGAGTGTGATTGAGGAGTTGGGTACTCCTTCTGGTTGTAATCCTTTGTGGAAGTTATAGTGGTTCGAAAATCCTTCTGGGTGAAGGCGGGGACGTAGAGCTGGGTGCTTGAACCTCGAAACAAATCTCAGTGTTTGTGATTGGTTTATTTGTGTCATTTACTTGCTTTCCATTCATTATCATATTGTCGATCAATACTCTCACAACAAGATTGCATTATGCACCTCAAATTCTTATTTAGAGGAATCACGAGGAAGGAGTTCAAAGCCCTTCACGGGGTATTCGGCTTCTAATCTTGTTTCAGGTGATCATTACATCATATCATTTTAAATTTGTGTATTTATTAGCATTATCACCTATTCACCCCCGCCCTCTAGGTGATTTCATGTATGTGTTCGAATAGGGGTTATTATTCCTTTGGAAGTTGTTCACGTAGTTTGCCTGCTCGTTTGAAGGAAACCCAAAGTTAACTTGCCCTTCATTGGTTGGTTGCCCTGCAACAAATTCATCATATGGAGGGTTTTGAGTTTGGATGGCACTTACATTGTTTGCATCGAGTTTTTTTGTTAACAATGCAAGTTGTGCATGTATTGCAGAGATTGCATCTATCTCATGTACCCCGGCTGCCTTCCTTGGCATCGACCGATCTGATTACCACTGGTAGCTATTTGAGGCCATCTCCTCAAGAAGCTCATATGCATCATCACGTTCCTTGCCCATGAGTGCTCCTCCCGCAGCCGTGTCAATTACCATCTTGGTATTTGGATTCAATCCATTGTAGAAGAATTGGATCTCCAACCAAGCAGGCAGTCCGTGATGTGGGACTTTCCTGATCAATCCTTTGTACCTTTCCTAAACTTCATAGATACTTTCAGATTCAAGTTGAATGAAAGTTGTGAGATCACCTCGTAGTTTTGCCGCTTTAGATGGAGGAAAATATTTTGTGAGGAACTTATTTGCCATCTCATCCATGTTGCTATGGTATTCTTAGGTAAAGAATTGAACCATGTCTTCGCTTTATCTTTCAAAGAAAAAGGAAAAGTTTCAGCTTTATCATCTCTGAAGACACACCATTAATCCTTTGTGTGTCGCATATCTCTAGAAAACTAGAGATGTGTTCATTGGGGTCGTCATGTGAGAATTTCCCGAATTGACATATATGTTGCACCATCTGAATTAACCTCGGCTTCAGTTTAAAGTTGTCTGCTTGAATTTTGGTGCAATGATGCATGAATTGGCTCCAGTAAGAGGGAACAACGTAATCCCTCAAAGCTTTTCTCTCGTTTTGTTCCGCCATTGCTTTTTATCGATCTTGTCTCTCCTTGAGCAAGCGTCTGAAGGTTCTGTCAATCTCAGGATCAGGTTCTACGAGTTCTGCACTCCTAGAATGTCTCATCTACTAGTAACAGTAAATCTGAAGAAACTCAACTTCGTTTAGAAAAGGAATTCGGCTACCTAGCTGAAATTTCGGCTACCTGTCTGAACTCTGTGCTCTGTTGAGGTTGAACTTCCTATAACCTACAGAGAAAAAGATTTTTATGTTAGATCTGCGGATAGAATTCAAATCAGAACGGTAATCGATATTATTGATATTGAAAATTATACAATCCCCAGCAACGGCACCAAAAACTTGATGTGTTCGGATTCGAATGGCAAGTGTACCAATCGCTAACAAATAATATAGAGTGAATAGAGTATCATCCCACGGGGATTGTTGTTCAAGTATCAACTTAATCTTTTCTAGTTTTATATGAATAATCAATTTAGTTGGAAGATTCTATAGCTAAACTATTACTAAAAAGGTTTTTTAATTATGAAAAGAACTAGTACAATCCCTACATCATGCCCCTAGTTATGAAAATTAGTTCATAACTAAAAATAAAACACATTATAATATTGAAAGAGATCATGGAATAGAATAAATTAAAAGGAAAATAAAAGAAAGGTAAGATAACACCAATAAAAATGAATCCATGAAGACTTCCCTGCTGAAAGTACTCTGAGAATTAATAGCTGACAGCAAAATTTTATTAATTTTCGCTTAAAATTGTATATTTTACAAGAGGCTTAGCGGCATTTATATAGAACAGAGAGCAGTAGAACCCTAGTCGAATATAAAAACTTAGGTTTCTTAATTTACATGAATTTTTGAGAAAATTCTATCCATAAGCACTGCCATAGTTCAGCCAGCTGGCCGAGAATTCAGCGGGCTGGCACGAACTTCTTACTGTATTGGTGCTCCGCTTTTTGACTCGTGTGGACCTCTGAGTTGGCATTCATGTTGACTAGTCCACAGCTGCTTTCCAAAATCTACGGCTGAGTGGCCGAACTCTTGGTCCATTTAGCCCAGATTTTTATGAAATTTCTGATTTTGTGTGAAGGCTCTTTTGACATGTTCCAACTCTGCTTCAGATCTCTAGTTCTGTAACTCTTTCATTCATTTGATATCAATGATTCACCAATTCTCGGTCTTTTCTTCTAATTTGCTCTTAACCAAAAAATCTGCAAAATAATACTAACAAAATATTCATGCAGCATTGAATATGGTAAATAATAGGCATAAAAAGTGATGTAAAACATGTATACAAAGCACACACATCAGAATCCACGAGGACAAAAGAGATAGAAGCTTTAACGGGATGTTCACGTGTGTGTTAAGTGTTTTTCAATATTTAAAAGAATCAAAAGAAAAGAAAAGAAAGAATGAGAAGAATACGGTGAAAACCAAAAAGTGAAAAACATAGAAGAGTGGTTGTATTTTTGAGCTTTTAAAGTAAAAAGATAAAAAGAGATGCAAGAAAACTCATGGCTACTAACTACTAATGGCTCCACTAATCATGCTAATCTCTTAATGATAGTTGCCTCACATGTATCATTGGCCATCACTAGTCCTTGGTTCAAGAGCTTTACAAAGTATGGCTCATAAGATCACTTTTATATCCAGCACAACAAGCGCAAGCTACATTTAAACCATCAAACTAAACTAGAGTAAGTATGGAATAAAGTAATATTAGCTTGTTAGAGAGTTAGATGTTAGAGTGTTAGAATCCATCATCATGAGCCATCAATGGCTCTTGCAAGAGCAAGGCCAAGTAGAGGCTATTAGATTCATGTGGATTATCAAATAAAGAGATAGCAAGTTAGTGGTTAGTAGTTAGTTGCCATAAGAGAAAATTAGCTAAGCATGTAAAAGGAGTTAGAGAGAAGAAAACAAATGGAGATAAAGATAGAACCTTTCATAGAGCGTCACACCCTATTACAAGCACTCTTGCTCTCATCCTATGTACTACTCTCTTTCCTATTACATGATCTACAAGAAATGAAAAAAATACAAAAGTGGAAGAAGAAGAATAACTAACCTAAACTAAAGAAAGAAAACGACCCTAAAAACTCTTCTCCCTTCAATTATGCTCAACAATGGGCCTTTTATGGGCAAAGGGGGCACCAGGAGGGCATACGGGGCCACGCGTCGAAGCATGACACGTGGTACCACAGTTTTTCGCGGCCATGGTCACGTTTTCGCGGCCATGTGGGCGCTGTGCGCGCCGCGCCACTCTTGGGTGTGCAGCTTTCTGCTGCACACCCTCTTTGTACCTGCTGTCGGTTTGTCAAAATCCTCTCCCAGATTTGGCAAGTCTAGCTTGTAAAAGTCAATGGCTATATTCGTCTTTAAATATCACCAAATAAATGGGATTTTTGGGCTTCTTCTTCATTCCATGACATGAACCTAGAAACATATAAGAAGGGTATTCTTAACAGAATATAATATAGAATAAATGTGAAGATGTGATATGAAATATGCAATTATGGATACTAATCACAACCTCACACTAATCTTTTGCTCATCCCGAGCAAAACAGAAAAAATAACAAACGAAATTATTATACCACTTATGCAGGTGACGCGATTGTGCTGAGCGTGTGCAACAAGCCGTTAAACCTCTTGGTTTCTCCTAGAGGAGGAGTTTTGTCTCCTGAGAGTTTTCAGCGGATTACACCCACAAAATCCATAAAGAAAGAAATCAAATGTTAGTATTTTGAAAACTCATTTTGAAATAGAAAAAAGTGTTGAAGTATTTTTGCGAAATTTAAGTGATTCAAGGTCATAGGTTAACCAGAAATTATTCTTCCTTAAACTAACTCTAAATGCAAATTCTTGTTATAAATTAAAGTTAAGAATTTAAAATTAAATTGATTCTTTAATCTTTCACAAAACTCTTAGAAAAATATGCACTTTATGAACTGTGAATATTTTTGGGATATTAACTCTAACTTTTATGTCATTTTTTGTATATATATATATTTTTTCTTTCCTTAGTTTTCTTAGGCTTTCTAGCTTACCCGGGTAGTGAGTCTTTAGCCGGTGACTGCCAAACCAGTTGGTTTTAGGGCACCAAATGAGAAAATATCCCTCGGGCTTAATGACTCGAGTAAATAAGGCTGCAAAACTAAAAGGAATGATTTTATTTTTGTCCACCATTTAGGCGTGAATAATCATGCTTCTTGAGGCATAATTACCCAGCTTAGTAAGTGATTCTTTTATTTTTTTTGTATATTTTTGTGGTATTTTTAGTCTTTGATTTCATCCCAAAAATTTTGTAAGTGTGAAGTACATATATCTAAGGCAAAAAATTCAAGATCAATTTATCTTTTCAATCTTAATTTTTTATCCTAAAATTTAAACAAGATCTATTATTTTGACTCAGTTTAAGAATTCATAATTTTAGGTCTTCTTAATTCCTAAGATCCTCTTAACTTTCTTAAAAATAAATCAAAACTATGTCTCTTATTTCAAAAAGTTTTGTAAAAGAAAAGAAAAAGGTTTCTATACAAAAAGAAAAATCTAAAATTTTCCTAAAAAGAAGTGAAAAGAAAGAAAAATTTAGAACAACCTAAGTTAGTAAACCCTCCCCCACACTTATCTCATGCATTGTCTTCAATGCATCGTGAATGTGTATATGCATGAAACCAATAGAAAGGGAAGAAAAATTACCTCATGGTGGTGGTTCCGGTGGTGGTCTGATTGGTCCACGAAATGCGGCCCAATCCAAATATAGTGGATTTTGAAGAACCCACCAGTGACCTCTCTAATACGACCCAGTAAAAGAATGATTGAGTGAATGGTCTTATTTAAAAAATTATCTCCATCTAATTTCTAATTTTCAAAAATAATTCATGAGTTATTTTGTTCAACACCTTTGTCCAACAATGAAGTGTGAGTTTAGGAGTTGATTTATTTAGGCTCCAAAACCGACCCGAGAAGTTGACTTAGATTAAGTCTGGATTCAAAAGTGAGAGTCAAAATTGGTTCAAAAATGGGGTCCAAAGCAAAAAATTGATGTTCACACACTTGTCCCGTCAATGAAGTGTGATTAAAAGATATTGGTAATTCTATTTCGTGGTGCACTGATGTAGGATTCAATGTTGACTCCGGAATATGAAAAAAATCCGGTAAAGATATTGGAGTCCATTATTGAATCAAAAAGTGAAATGGAATGACCAATTGTGGATCAGGATCACATTTATGCTCAAGTTCAATTTCAGGCAAAGGATAACTTTCCAAAATGTCAGTGGGACTTTCAAAGCTCAGAGTTTGGTCAAGTTCAAATGTGTATGCTGAAATTGAATCTTGGTTTCCAAAATAACATGATTCTTGGGTCCAATCAATAGAATTGGGATATAAGGATTGGTCAAAAGTTGACAAGAAAGATTTTCCTCATTCTCATTGATCAATTCGCTCATTATTGAGTCTAACCTACTGATAGGTCGGGTAGCAGATTTTGAGTCTGAATTATGTCTTCCATACTCTTTGCAGTTGGTTCTTCTTGAAATGATAAGTATAGAAATTAGTTTTGGAAATTGTGGTAAAATCGTGAGTCCATTAGATTTTGAGATTATTTCTCGAACTCACGCAAGGCTTCCATACTCATTTTCAGGATGGATTTTTTTTACAGTTGGATGTTCTGAAAAAGAAGTATGTGAAGCTTGGTATTGGGAAAATGGTGAGTCCAACATGTTTTGAAGAATTTGTTACTGGGACTCAAGCATGGCTTCTATACCCATTTGTATTTCTGATTTTTCTTCAATTGGTGGTCCAGGAAACAGAGTATGTGAAGCAGAATATGGGAAAGAAGATGGTGGACAAGGTGGTTGAAAATTTAACTCGGGGGATCTCCATTAACTCTGTGAAGAGTGAAAATTATTCTGAAAACTTGATCGTAGAATTGGGGATATGGGTCATATTGTGTTGGACAAACCCAATCCGGCATATATGGTTGGTTCATGTTGTACATAGCCGAGTTGGAGATCCGAGTCAAAGGAGTTCAAGGTGAAAAATGGATTCATTTAGTTGGAAATTTTTGGTTATATTCCATTTTATCATAATAATCACAAAAAAGAAGAAACAAACAAACAAAGAAAGATAAAGAAAAAAATTCAAAAAAAGCCTATACTAGGGTTGACCTAGACCTAGACGACTCCTAACTGGTTAGACTATCTATGGGAGGTACATTATAGGATCTGATCACAAATTAATCGGTCAGATAGGAGTAAGACCAGTGGGAGGTATCCGTGTCGGAGCAACGAGCCTAATTATGCCAACCGCTATTTTTTGAGGTTTCGCCTCTCAATCCCCAACCTTTGACATCGATTTGACAAGAGTCAAACTCTAACAACTTTCCCCTTAGGTCAATCTCCTAAATGAGTCCGAGATGTCCCTAGGGGCCAACGTCTAGAAAGTTTTATTTAGGCTTAGGTTGTGTGAGTGGGGAGGTGATTTTTGGGCTAAGGGAGGGTAATGACTTTCCCGCTTTATGTTTTATTGGGATATGCTCTTAAGTTCAATTCGTGCAAGTATGCAATATAAATAAGAATGAACACACAAAGCGAGTAAATCACCCACGTATTCGTCCTAACTATATGCAGTGCAATAAGTACACCTCGGTCCAGATCACAACAACATAAGAACAAAATACAGTATATTGGAATGAAAATTGACACGTGCCTAGATGCAAATGTCTAAACCACTTTAAAACATCTAATTACCGTATTTTAGTTCTTAAATTATTGCAGTGTATAGGTAATATAAATAAGAACTAGCAACAGAATATAGCAATATACAAGAATTTACGTAACCACACAAAAGCAAGTGTAGATTTCTGCAATGCTAAATTTTCGAAAATTTTGACTTGCATATAAAAAACAAAGAAGAAAAGCTAACAAAAACATGAGATCAAACCGTTCCCATCCCCGGCAACGGCACCAAAATTTGATTGGAGAAAAACCATGCACAAAAAGTGTCGTTTTGAAATCAAGAGTTATAGTGTGTGTGCTTTGGCTTTCTCGATACTTCTGTTATAGCATAGAGGGTAAACAGGTCGAATCCGCAGGGACGAAAGTGACAGAAGGTTTAACGGGATGTTCACGTGTGTATTAAGTGTTCTTCAATATTTTAAAGAATCAAAAGAAAAGAAAACAAAGAATGAGAAGAATACGGTGAAAACCAGGAAGTGAAAAACATAGAAGAGTGGTTGTATTTTTGAGTTTTTAAAGCAAAAAGATAAAAAGAGATGCAAGAAAACTCATGGCTACTAACTACTAATGGCTCCACTAACCATGCTAATCTCTTAGTGATAGTTACCTAACATGTATCATTGGCCATCACCAGTCCTAAGTTCAAGAGCTTTACAAAGTATGACTCATAAGATCACTTTCACATCCAACTCAACAACAAGTGCAAGTTACACATAAACCATCAAAACTAAACTCGAGTAAGCATAAAATAAAGTAATGTTAGCTTGTTAGAGAGTTAGATGTTAGAGTGTTAGAATCTATCATCATGAGCCATCAGTGGCTCTTGCAAGAGCAAGGCCAAGTAGAGGCTGTTAGATTCATGTGAATTATCAAGTAAGGAGTTAGCAAGTTAGTGGTTCGTAGTTAGTTGCCATGAGAGAAAATTAGCTAAGCATGTAAAAGGAGTTAGAGTGAAGAAACAAGGAGAGATAAAGATAGAACCTTTCATAGAGCGTCACCCTACATTACAAGCACTCTTGCTCACATCCTATGTACTACTCTCTTTCCTATTACATGATCTACAAGAAATGAAAAATATAAAAGAGGAAGAAAAAGAATAACTAACCTAAAGTAAAGAAAGGAAACTACCCTAAAAACTCTTCTCCTCTCAATTCTGCTCAGCACTGGGCCTTTTATAGGCAAAGGGGGCACCAGGGGGCCATACGGGGCCACACGTCGAAGCACGACACATGGCCCCACAGCAGGGTAGTGGAAATGCGGCAATGGCCGTGTTTCTGTGGCCATGTGGGCACCGTGCGCGTCGCACTAGGGTGTGCACCATTCTGCTGCACACATCCCTTTGTACCTACTGTTGGTGTGTCAAAATCCTTTACCAGATTTGGTAGGTCTAGCTTCCAAAAGTCAATGGCAATATTAGACTTTAAAAATCACCAAATAAATGAGATTTTTGGGCTTCTTCTTCATTCCATGCCATGTACCTAGAAACATATAAGAAGGGTATTATTAACAGAATTTAATATAGAATAAATGTGAAGATGTGGTATGAAATATGCAATTATAGATACTAATCAATCCTCACTTTCTGTGCTAATCCCCATAGAATATCCATATATAATAGGACATGAAGCCGAAGAACTGTCCGATATAAGATAATATGATACACTAGAATTGAAAAATACCGGAATAGAATGAGAACAAATCACATCTGTCCTGCCGCAATCTCACTAGTCTACCCATATCTTAAGTTGGTGTAAAGGCTACAAAAATCAGAATAGTAAAAATAAAAGAGGTAAAAACAACATAGAAAAAGGGCGGTGGACACGGAAAAACTAAGACTGAAGATGATAGTGCAATAAGGAGGATATAATATAGAAAACTTATCAACATAAAAATATGATAAAATGGGGATAATGGTTACTGATGGTACCTTCAGGGTTCTTATTCTAGATATTGAGCATCCCTTCCTGTTCTTACTTCATTCAATATTTTTACTTCCTCTTCAGTCAAATTATATGTTTGCCTCCTTCTGCCATCTGTCCTAACTCTTGGTCTCCTCTCTGCCTAGTTATATGCTTGTTTCTTGGGATGATGTGCGGTTCCTCTGCTAGTAGGTCATGGATTCTCTCCCAACGGTGTTACTTGATGTGTTGATCGAATTGGTGCAGTGTTCTCTGCCTTCTTGAATGGACAGTCACTCTTCAAATGAATTCCGGACTCACACAAAAAAACATAATTCATAAGCTTTCTGGCGGTTGTGTTGTACGTACCCGGGCTTCAGACAGTACCCGCATATCACATGCTGAGGGCGAGGTTGGAGTGGCTGCTTACCGAGCGGGGTATCCAAGGGCCTGTCTGAGTCTTTACCTTCTATGAACTAAGAGGGTCTCTTTGCCGACTTCATCTGCATTTTATCTTGATTTTTCTTCTCCAGTTCCTGCTCTACCTCTCGAGCGATGGTGCAAACCTGAGAATACATCTTGAACTGCTATGGTATAAGGAATATCTGAATCTTTATCTTCAGGCATTGTTGTAATCTACTTGCTTGATTTTCCTCGTCGACTATCATGTACAGCGAGAACCGGCTATGCCTTAAAAACTCAGTAGCATGCTTGTCTACAGTTTGATTTTTCTGCTGTAATCTAATAAATTGTTCTTTCATCTCTTTTTATGCCATCTGGGAAGAATCTCTCGTAGAAACTCTTCGAGTAAGTTGTAGTCTTTTTCAGTTTCGCTTCCTCTACCAACCACCAGGTTCTTTCTATATCTCTTAGTTGTATCTCAGCCACTTCCACCTGTTCCTCATCTGGGATTCAGACTGCCCTCATAAAGTTCGCTACTTCTATCAACTATTATTTTGCATCCAACGGTTTCTCAGTACCAGAAAATACAACTGGCTGTAGTTTCTTAACTTCAGAAATGTTCCCTAGCCTCTGCTCAGCGGAGTGTCATTAATAATCTTTGGTGCAAGATCTCAGTCTATTCTTGTTGGTTTTTCATCATACTCTGCAAAATCGCCTCAAGTCAACACTTTCTCAACTAGGGCCACCCTAAGAAGAACCAGAACTGTTATGATTTTCCCGTCTTTCCATGTTCGAGTTGGTCTAAGAATAACGAGAAACTAAAGTATGAAGGGAGAACTTCAGAATTCAAGAGAAGGATTATCAAGAGAAAATATATAACTTTATACATATAGTTGAATTGTATAAATAGGACTCATGCATTCAAGTTGCAAATTTCATTACCATTAATTTACCGTCTGAACGTATAGAGGATGTGAGAGCCTAGGCTCTGATACCACCCTGTAACGCCCCGACTCCATGGGTACGGAGACGTTACTGCGACCCATATATGTAGGTTGAAAATACCCACACATATATATGCTAAACATCAATGCAGGAAAGAATCAGAGTAAGAAAGCATGTGGTGCATTATACATTCCAACATATGAGTACAATTACGAGTTATCACAGGATGAAACACAATATTACAAGAATATTATATCACCAATAGGCGCAAATGCTAGAATACAAAGAGATATACAAGTATGAACAATAAAAAGATGTTCACGAGTCACAAAAAGAAAACTCGAGAGCTGAGCAGGGGGCCTAAAAGGACAGGGCCTCAGACGGTCTGTCGATGATTCATACTTCTGCTGCGCATCTCTGATCAGTAATCAGGAGAATCTACAAGCTCCAAGTTCTAGATCTAGATAAGCAGATCCAGGGGAATCAGAAACTCCCTAACGAGTGGTGTGGTGAATGCCAAGTAGCATGCAGGGACAAGCACACGTGTATCGAAAGATTTGAATCAAAAGAGCAAGTATTGAAAATCGTGTCATGACCACAGGCATACAGGAGCAGGCAAAGAGATAGTAAGTGATATCAAACAGGGAACATGCATGATATAATATGATAAGAGTAGGAGACCAATGAAATAGAACTCAAGTGGAAGCCAGGATGTATACACATATAATATAATAATAGTAATAATAATAAAACCAGAAATTCAAAGTAAAACCTGAAGAAGGCAAATACGGCTAAACCAGCAGTATAACCCAGTTTACGACTTTATGAGATAAGTACGTCGAAGGAATAATCCAAATAAGAAAACCCTCATCTATATACCATAAATCTCACGTCATCGTAAACTAAATCCATACGACCCGAATTGCAAAACACACAACGAATTATTAGTTGGCATCTTTTATTATTACTTGTCCTACTCAGATGTCTAGATATGTGGACTAGCATCCCAGCACATATATATATCCACATTTGAGTAAAGTAAGGTTGTTATTGGAAATCAATGTGGGTATCTACGAATAATGTTTACAGTGGGTCATGTGCATGCCCAGGACCACGGTCCAGGGTGTTCCGCTGCTGGTGTACAGAATCGGCTGTAAAGTATATAGGAGGGTCTTATAGGATGCCCTTTCAGGATGGTACCAGGAAGATAGAGAGTCAATGCTCCCCTCGGTTACCTGGAGGCCCTCAGGTCGAACAAAAAGTTTTAGTTGCATAACTTACCTAATACCACTATAAATATGAACATATATTGATATCCGTCAGTTTCACTTGACCAAATGTAAGTTAGCTCCTTTTATAGTTTTTTAGATAATTATTAGATTACGGTAATGAGCAGGAACAAGTCAGGAGTATCAGGAGTACAGGTGTATTAGGAGTACGATTTGTACTAGAATATATTAGGATATATCAAGATGTCAGGTCATCATTCCCGTATAGTGATAATTATAAGAGTCGGGTATGTCATGTCGGATGTCAGATGATAGCATAAAAGGGGTCAGGTCAGGCAAGTGTTAAGAGACAACACGGTAAATATTAGTACAACAAGTGAAATCATGTCAAGCGATACAGGAAAGCAGTACTGATATAAGAACTCAGTATGAATACCGAAAAACAATGCAGTCTCTAAAAAAATATAAGTAAGATTTCAAACTCTTCCCAACCATTAATAGAAGAATAGATAAATTGTCAAGCAGACAATTAGCAAACAAGCGAACATCCAAGTGGATCTAAGCGAGCTAGAGACACGAACAGTAAACAGTATTTAATCACTAAAGCACTTGACGGAGCCACTGGGATGACTCAGTTTAAAATGTGAGTCTAAAATTCAAAAGAATTAAAGCCCTGAGCGCTAAGCATGCCTACCAGGCGGAGCATGGGAGACCTGACGGTCTAAGCACACTCCTCTTTCGAGGAAGTAGCTGAGAGCTCGAAGGCTAGAGCACACCCGGGGTCTAAGTGCACTCTTGGTAACTACCACGAAACCCATAAGGGTGCGCAAAGCCTAAAACCTATTGGGTAGTCATCCTGAGAGTGGACAGAAACTCAAAGTCTGTACAAGAATACCTACATTGTTAGTACCACACATGCACACATATAAACGTGATAATAACTAGGCTACAATGGAGTGGTGAAGCTCTGAGGCTGAATGCAGAGCCCGGAGGCTAAACGACCACGAAGGGTCGGCGACACAGTAATAACATCATAGGCAGTATATATGTACAGGAATGAAACTACACTAGTACAAACATTCGTCATAGGTACACTATACATACAGTCCTATGCACTTAGCCACATACAAATGCAAGTATACATGCGAACAAATTCAAATACAATCAAATATAGAATAAAATACATATTCGACCTGACGAAGACGGGAAACCCAAAACAAGGCGAGGACACTAGCTAAAAATTTTCAGAACTGCCGCAAAATCCCGGAACACCAGAAACATGTGCACGTGGCCATAATATAATATATACGTATGTGTGTGTATATGTATATCTATATGTATGTATGTATGTATATATATATGTATGTATGTATGTATATATGTATATGGGGAGAGAGAGAGAACTAGAAGAGAGAGAGAGAGAGAGGGAACATGCAGAGAGAGAGAGAGGGAACTAGGGGAGAGAGAGAACATGGGGGGAGAGAGAGTAGGAGAGAATATGGGCGAGAGAGAGAGAACAAGAGAAGGAGGAGAGAGAGAAAGAGAACAGGAGAGGGAGTTGTTTCCCCCCTCAATGCTCACGCAAGGACAACCCATGGCTGGCCATGGGCCACTGCAGAGGGGCGACGCCAGAGCGGTGCCGGCCAGGGCCGACCACCCCAAAAAGAAGGGAGAGGAGAAGTGAGGGGGTGATGGTGTTAGAGGTGATGGTTGGAGATGGAAGTGATTTTGGTGGTGATGGAGATGAAATTGAAGGGAGTAGGAGATGGTGGTTTTATAAGAGGTTGTGGTGGTGGAGTTTGGTGGTAGTGGTGGTTGGAAATGGTGGAGAGATGGTGGTAGTGGAGGTGGAGTATTTGGAGGATTTGAAGGGGGTCGTGGCGGTGATGGTGGTGAATTTGAAGGAGATGGAGTGGTGGAGAAGATGGTAGTATGATAGAGGTTGATGATGGAGATGGCGGATGAAGTGGTGGTGGTTGAAGAGGTGAAGGGAGAGGCGATGGCCGGCCCTAGGTGGTGGTGATGGTGGCCAGCCATGGCGGAAGAGGAGGGTAGATGGTGATGTTGGTGATGTTGTTGTTGATGTTGTTGTTGATGCCGTTGATTGGAGAGGAGGTGTCCGGCCAATGGGAAGGCCGAAGAAGCGATGTCGGCGATAGGGTTCGTCGCCGGGTCTGTCGTCGGGGTGTGATGGCGCCAGAATTTGGGGGGGATGGAGAGAAATAAGGAGGGAAAGAGTGAGAAATGAAAGAAAGAGAAAGGGATTGAGAAAGAGTGAGAGTTGATGGGAGAGGGGAAATTAATAGGAGAGGAGGTGACGGGAGGTCAGCCCCATGTGGGCGCCATCGTGTGGGGGAAAACCTAGGAAGAAAAAGAAAAAGAAAAGAAAGTAAAAAAAGATTCCCAAAAAATAATAATATATTCAATATCCGAAAAATATCGACTAATTCAGAAAAATTCCCAAAAATACCCGAAGGTAGAAAACATCACCCTAAGAAAAAATATGAAATCTTTTTCAGAAATAAAATCCTGTTTTCCAATTAAAAATTCTGAAATCAGCCGGTGACACTGGTTGACATCAAATCCGATCAAGGTTTGATAAATTCAACTCTGTTCGTAAATTAAAAATCCTAAAATTGACCAGCAATACTAGTCGATACCAACTTGAAAATTTTGCAATTTAATTTGAAAAAAATTCAAAAAATCATGAAAAATCTGAAATATTAGGAAACAATAGTTGAAACTGAAATCTGTCAAATTTGATTACTGAAAAGATCAAATCAAGTAATACACTAGGATCGGGTTCTCGGTTCAGATTGGGCTGACTCAGAGTCCACGAGTCCGAATTCAATGCAAAACGATGGCACAAATAATTATATAATAAAAATAAATACGAGAAGTAAATCAAAAACTATGATCAAGAATATGAATACGTAACTAAGTACGTATTCCGGAAATGGAGTATTACAAACAGATCATCGATAGATAAGTTGAAAGTACAATATCTTCATAGTTTGAAATGAAGGATCTGGAAGAAGCTAAGAGGATACTGAGTATGGAAATTAAAGAGACAGGGTGAAAGGGAAAGTGAATCTGACTCAGAAAGCTTACTTGCAAAAAGTGCTTCAGAAGTTTCTTGTTGGTTGTGAAACCAAGATTATGAATAATCCTTTGGCCCCTCACTTCAAGCTTTTCGCAAAAATATGTCTGAAGACAGTAGATGATCGTGAATATATATCTCACGTTCCATACGCTAGTGCAGTGGGTAGTCTTATGTAAGCTATAGTTTGCACGAGGCGAGATTTGGCACAGGCCATGAACATGGTATCAAGATACATGTACGATCCTGGTAGGGGTCATTGTGAGGCCATGAGATGGATTCTACGGTTTATCAAAGCTATCGTAGATGTTAGGTTGGTGTTTAGGAAGGATGTTGGTGATAAGCAAGAGTCAACAGGTTATGTGAACTCAGATTATGCAGGGGATCTTGACAAGCATCGGTCTACTGCAGGGTACGTATTTACTTTGTCGCAGGCACCGGTGAGTTGGAGTTGTATTTTACAGTCCACTACGGCTTAGTCAATGACAGAAGCGGAGTACATGGCACTGACAAAGACAGTGAAGGAGGCAATTTGTCTTCAAGGCTTGATGGATGACTTGGGGATCGATCAGGACGTCTTGAAGGTCCATTGTGATACCATGAGTGCTATCTACCTAGAGAAGAACCAAGTCTATCATGCGAGGACGAAGCATATTGATGTCAAGTACTACTTTGTACAGGATGTTTTTAAAGATGGAGATATTAAAGTGAATAAGATTCACACCAAAGACAATCCTGCAGACATGCTTACAAAGGTGGCTTCCAGAGTCAAGTTTAATCATTGCAAAAACTTGCTCTGAATCCTTCCGTTTGATTGAGCTCAGTGGAGCTCATTTGGATGAACTATATGTGGCTTGATCCCCTGGGCAGGGGGACGCAGGTAGTCGTAATGATGCAGCCCGATCACTGAAGCCGAGATCATGTGTCAATTTTACCGAGATCGCTCAAGTCGAGAACATGTGTCGATTTAGCCGAGAACGTGTGCCGATTTCACCCAAATAGCTCAAGCCAAGATCATCTGTCGATTTCGCCTAGAGTTCATTAGAGTTCGACTCAGATTTGAAAAATCTTTACCAAGGTAGAGAATATAGATAGAGGATCAAAAACAAGGAAAATAAAGTTTTAAACCTATGCAAAAACTTCGAACGATTGGACAGTTGACTGACATGCACAGAGAGGAGAAACCCCATTTAGCGGTCGACCACCCGATCGACCGGCTCTACTCTTCAAGAGTTGGGACTTAGATTGGTCGACCGATCGATCGACCGACATTACCAGTAAGTCCTGAAGTTTGCATGACCAACCGAGCAGTTGACCGAATACTTGGAGCGGTCGATCAGCCGGTCGACTGATTGTCAGGTCACAGCTGATTCTGGACCTGAATGAAGCTGATTTGGGGTTTTTTCTTCTCCCTATAAATAGAGGAATGAACCCATTACTAGGGTTATAAGAGAAAAATAAGTTCTTGAGAGAACCCATTATAAATCGTATTGTAATCTTGTGTAAATCATAAATAAATCTCTCTCTTTTGCCCTAGGGATGTGGCATTTCGTCGAATCTCATAAATCTGTCTCCCTTTCGTTGTGGTGTGTTTGTATATCTAGGGTTTGTTCTTTGGCTGGTTCTCAAGTTCAACAAGATTCGCTTTGATAATTATGTCTACTTGAGCTTATCATGCCTGATGAATCTCCTGCTTCACCTTTTGGATCATGAATTTACCAGGCACAATTAACTCTCTTTGAACTACTTTTAAGATGCTCCCTAATATCAAGATTTTGGAGGAAATTAAAGTTTGATAGCTCATAATTTGAGAGAAGAAAATTTTCTTAATGATGAATATTTTAAAGAAGTATGCAGGATGTGCTAGCACAAGCCCAAGATGTGCTTTTTCGTTCATAATTTATCTATTTAAGCATCATAACCAAGGAAGGGTTCAATTGTCTGTTCATACATATGGTAATCAACAGAATTTCCAAATTTGAGTACCAAAATTTTTCATCTTGTTTTCTCTTTCAATGATTTAATAATCTTTATCTGTTTATTTGGCAATGCAATTGTCCCTCAACGGAGAGATAAGTTTTTAAATGATTTGATGATATTTATTTGACAATATGATAGTTCTACTGATGGAGAGTTGGAAATGTGCAAAGATTAAATTTGTTTGTTCACCTTTGTGCTCGTATGGTAGTAAAGTTTTCATGGTTTAGTTGTTTATATGTTCGAGCTAATTTGTTTATTGGACTTTAGACCATCAAATAGTTAAAAAGAGAAGAAAACAGAAGAGGAGGAAAGATCGCGCCGCCTGCTCATTGCCATTCTCTTGTTCTTTCTTCTTTCTTCTCTTTTTTACCCTTCTTCTTTGGGATGTTGGATTGTGAGAAAAAAGGTCTGTGCAAGAAACTGAAGTAGTAAGATTGACAGGAACAGAATGTACTTCTAAAGTGAAGCTCGTAATTTAACAACATAAAAAACAATTAATGGGCCTTCACAGATCCGAGAAGTACATATATCCATACTCGAAAACAGTTGTAAACAAAATAATAGCATACCTAATCATAACACAGTTTTTCAAAGAGTATTCCGTCGAAAGTGCTTTATACTGATCTCACTATGTAAGCAACAGCTTAAGGCATAGAGATGGAACTAATGACAGAAGGCCACAAAGCTCGAACTGATTCCACACTCAGAATTACTTCAATCACCTATCAAAAACAGAACCAAAAAACTATGTCAGGGTGTCCATCTGTTAGCATGCAACAGAGTCAGTAATGTTTCAGTTCTTCTTATCAGTGACCAGTCCAATTATATCGCCTCCGATCTTCACATCCGTTCAGTTCTTTTTTTAACTTCCGGCTAGTGTAAATGAAATGTTACTCTTCATTCTTTAGATTATGGGGGGAAATGGGGTTTGATATAATTAATCAATCAAGTTCTCCAACAGAACTCCAATGTAGAGTTGAGAGGCATCCTGTCACTGGGGCAAGTCAAGCTGCATTGACGGTATCGAGTTGCCTCTGTGATAATACTTGTCTCATGCACCGATGATGGCTCTCGAAGCTTGTCGGCACTTGGGAGCTCATGGACCAGACCTTCTGGAAGGGCATCTGCGAGACAGACTGAGGGAGATAAGCAACTGACTGCACTCAAATGATGGTGTTCATTATGGGGAGCAAGAGAATCACCTGAATTTTTGCTGGCACTCGATATCACCTCACAATTTTAAAGAAGTTGTTCCAAGGGTTAAGACTGGTTTTGAACATTGCAACACTTATTTTGCTCATACAAGTGGGAATACTGTAGCAATGAGGCAAAGTATATTTTGAATATTTTCTAATTAGATAAACCAGAAAGAAGAAAGAAAAAATAATTATAAAGACACAAAATAGAAGGGCATAAAAAAGGAATGCTATTTTCCTACATTCAGATATCCTGGATAAAGTTGGTTTTCAAATAATAGCAGGCACATTGCAATCACACTCCTTTTTGTTTAGAAATTATCAATTACGAAAATCATTGTATTCAAAGAATTTAAAGAAAATTTGTTTTCTACCCCAATTTTTTACCCCAGTTTCCTGCTAAACCTCTCCAAACTTCCATTTTCAGACCCTCTTTTGAGGGGATAAACAAAAAAAAAAAAAAATTCATCTTGTCCACATCCCAAGTTTAGAAGGGCAGCTTTGCCATCTAGTTATGCATGCAGACAAGGTATCAAGGAGATTGGTCAAGAAGCTGGATATATTTTTGTTAATGGAAAAATGAATTCAAAGCTAACGGTAACATCAGAGGTTTGCCTTTCTTCATGTCAACATTTGTTTGACATATATTTAATTTTTGACCTCTCTTCTGATGATTATTTCTTTTTCTAATAAAACTAACATTCAAATGTAGTGGGACAGAACCATATGCAACAGACCTCTGAAATTATCTGCTACTTTTGTTATCAGACACACCAAATTATCCATTGAAACCCATTCCATCTCCTCGCACCATCTTTCAGTGTTTGTCATGCAGCCATCAAATTCCAGTCATTCAAATTGAAACATGTGGCAACTCTTTTCTAAACATTGTCTCCACGTCTACAAGATTAATTCAGATGTTGACAAAGAGATTTTCTTCATTTTTGGTTCACTGTTCCAGAATCATTGGCTCCAATTCTGGAGCCGCGCTCTCTATCTAAAACCACACTCTATATGTAATCAATGTTTACCAAGTATATCGCCAAGATAAAACATGTGGCAAAAGGAAGTTGGCACCCCTCCAATTTGAAAATGAGGCTCTCTTAATTTGCTCGTTACATATTTTACTGCAAAAGTCCATAATTTCTTGTACTGTTCCCTACATTCTCGACCATTGTTCTCTTCTCCATCACTAGGGATAGGAGTTTCCAAGAAAATCCCAATTCCTATACACTCGTCTAGAGTTGAAAAAATCTAACTTCCCATCACTCTCAATTCTCCCTAATAATTTCTAAAAAAATATTGGATGATAACTATTAATCATGGTTTAACATCTGGTATCGTATAGGTATCAGCTAATGGTTTTTCAAATCAACATAGTCAATATCAGCGATCAGTATCGGTAATATCAGCTTTGATGTCAGCCAGGCCAATATTATATCGTCAATATCATATCACATATATTGAAAGGCGATCGATATTGCCAATATATATATAGAATCGGCGGATATTTGAAACCATGCTATTATTAATCTATATCCGACTTACATGGTCAATCTTACAAATTCATGGGCACCTATCAAACACCTCAGTTAAGGGCATAGAAGCTAGGAAATACATAATTGGAAGAGATTAATCATCATCTTCTCAATGTCTCAGTCAAAAAAATCAAACCTGGTCAATGCCCGAAATTGACACATTTTTTTGTTGAAGATCATACCCAAACCAAAATATCTCAAAACACCAATAATCCATATAGATTGATTCCAATTATGTGCCAGATGTGAGCTACTACATGGTATACATTTTATTGTTACACTTCTTAAGCCATATGGAGGAGTTGATGTTATGTCACAACAAACCACAAAGCTCTTATCCCCCAATCCTTGAGGTTCACATGAATCATTTTTCTCTGTTTAGGGCCATCGCCTTCTTTAGATTTCATCTAGGTAGAGATGACAGTTAGGTCGGGTCAGGGCATATTGGGATCAATTCATATATGCCTGACCCAAACGAGACCCGAGTTAAATGGGTCAACCCGAGCTGACCCGCCTAACCCATTTATTAAACGGGTCGAGCAGGTTGGGATCGACCCATTTAGACCCAGTTAACCCAATTAGAATTTTAAATCTTTTTAAAAAAACATTATAGTATAATTAACATCCAACTTTATAAAATAAGTTAAAATATACAATTCCATCAGAAAACAAATAAAAAAACATTCATAACATCAGCCAAGACCAAAGTAATAAGAAATTTAGCATCCATAACATATATACATAATATATGTGATATTTTCCAAACGGGTCTAATCGGGCCGTAATCAGGTTAAGCTAAACACAAACCCGACTCATTTAGCTATTGGGTCCAGCGGGTCAACCGATTATGGCCCAAACCCTTATAAGGTAAACCCAAATCCGAAAATTTTGAGATGGCTCGAAATTGCCACCCCTACATCTACGGGTGAAAATGGGCCAAGTTAACCCAAACCTGATCCATGACTGTTACCGATCTTTTAACCTAATGGACATGATATGTATTGGGCTTGGTTGGACATGGACTGAGAGAATCCAAAGCGATTTGTTTTTTTAGGGTTGGGGTCAGGTTAACATTTCAAGCAACCCAACCCAAACCCAATATGTTATAAGATAAGTTTATTTATCATAAATAAATAAATACACATACATATATATATATATATATATATATATATATATATATATATATATATATATATATATATATAGAGAGAGAGAGAGAGAGAGAGAGAGAGAAAGAGATAGACTTAACTACTTCCGGAAGAATTTGAGCATGAATCCTTCATACTAAAATTCAATGCTACGACAATCAAATATAAAATCCACCCTGTTAAAATTGATTTACATTATTTAAAGTAATTAAAAAATCAAGTATTTTATAATTTTCTTGTCCATGCATCAAGTAGGCAAAAAATAGACGGCTGAAAGTAGCATATTACCTTGATTTATGACTTTAGACGTACAAGTTCTCGTTCCGATCATTTGATCATGATCTAAACATTTATAAACCCTCACACCAATTTTTGTTATATTTCAAATATTCTACATTGTTAAACGAACAAACTAGCTATTTCTGTCGGTTATTTTGTGCCTACTTGATGAATAAGTAAAATGTATTCAAAACACTTAAATTTTGTTTTAAGCACTCTTAATAATATAGATCAATTCTGATAGAGTGGATCTTCAATTTGAATGCCTTAACATTGACTTTGAATAGGAAGGATTCATCTTCATATCCTTCCTAAAGGACCCAAATATATATATATATATATATATATATATATATATATATATATATATATATATATATATATATATATATATATATATATATATAAGTTGATTCCCTAAGAACGGTTCTCACGAATTCATGTGAAAACTTTCACGTGGGCCGTCGGATCTGATAGAGATCTGATTTTATTTGATTTGATTTATCAAATCCGACGGCCTACGTGAAAGTTCCCACAAAAATCTGTGAGAACCGTTCTTAGGGGATCAGCTCCCTATATATATATATATATATATATATATATATATATATATATATATATATATATATATATATATATATATATATATATGAGAAATATGTATATCAGCTGACAGCTGAGAGTTCCTCTCAGCCTGCGGTGATGAGGCACATTATTAGCCACACCAATAGTTGCAGCCCGCCTATTAGAACAAGTGAAATTACTAAATGCCCCGCGATAAAAGTTATGAAAGAAAACACCTAGAGGGGGGGTGAATAGGTGTTCCTGCTAATCTAAAACTAAATGCAAAACTAAGTGCGCTAAATGCGGAAGCTAATGCAAATCTTGCACAAACGTAATACAACACAACAAGTGTAGCCGAATTCCCCGTGAAGGGCTCTGGACTAACTCCTCTTGATTCCCCTTGAATGGGTTGAGGTGCTATGTGAAGCTCTTGTTGGTTAAGTATAAGTTAGGCACACACACAAGCAAGCCAAGCAAATAAGGATGAATAGCAATAAGAATATATGCAAGGCAACACAAGCAAATAGATATGTATGATATGAATTGTGCTCAACACAAGCAAATATGATATGATGTTATATATGATGCTTTGCACAAAATAAATGAGAGAGAGTTGAGAGATATTGGATCAAACACAAACACACGAATATGTTTCGAGGTTCAAGCCTCCAGCTCTACATCCCCGCCTACACAACCGTGTAGGATTTCCAATCCACTATAGGAGTACCGAACTCCTCTCTCAATCCTTATAAAGCCACCGAGACTATACAACCACAATCCACCTCTACCGAAGAGGGATAAGGTCCGTAGCCAATTCAAACACAATCACCTCTACCGAAGAGGGATCCAACCACAATACCACTCCGATCAACCTCTACCAAGAGGGATACAACAAAAGTAAGGAGGGTTTACAACTTAGAGGCTTAACCTCAAACACTTCTTTTTTTCTCTCTTTTCCACAAAACAAATAATCCTAATAGATTAGGATAGAAGATAGCTCAAGTGTGGAAAACTAGGTGTTTTTGAAAACAAGCAACAAAGAAAATACTTAGGAAAACTCTTGTAAAAGATAGAGAATGAAAACCAATACAAATATCCCAAATTCCTATTTTCTTTGATTTTTCAAAAACCCAAAACACAAATCAAATTGGAAGTTTAAAGCCCAAAACACTTTTGAAAACTCTTTAAAAACACTTAAGAAGGTCTGGAGTTTTTGCCCTTGAAAACTTCTACAAAAAACTATGAAGAGATGAGGTATATATAGCCTCAATACAAAACTAGCCGTTAGAGCTGAGCTGGCAGCTCTGACAGGCAACGGTCGACCGGCCCGGTCGACCGCCAACGGTCAAAAATATGACCATTGGGCAACAGCGGTCGACCGGTCCTGTCGACCGAAACAAACAGAGAGCACTGTAAGTGCCCGGTCGACCCGAGCGGTCGACCGTCCCAGTGCCTCCAATCGTGCACAGATTTGTGCACGTCGGTCGACCGTCCCGGTCGACCGACTTCACCCAAGTCGACTAGGTCAGGTTGACTAGTCGACTGATTGAAGCCTGGTCAGAAAAACAATGTAAAATATTTTTCTAAAAATATTTTAACACTTCTAAAAATCACCAAAAATAGTTTTATCATTTTATATGGAAACACAAACTTGTGATAAAAATTTCAAGACATATATTAATCATATCAATTCATTTTTGAGTCTTGTAAAGTTTATCAAAAACCAACAGTTGTATTTTTATCAAACTTGATTTTTCAACACATGAATAGGGACATCAAAATAAGCTTGTATAGGAAGTTAAAACCATGTATGTATATCTAGAACATATCTAATATACATAAAAACTATTTAAGCTTGTTTTGATCTACTATTCATGAAAACCAAAAACCAAAACTTGTATTTTATCAAACTTGATTTTTCCAATAGGAAATCTGATTTTCCTAAAACTCATGAATAGACATATCAAAATAAGTTTGTTTAAGATATGAAGCATGTATGTATATTGAACACATCTAATATACATAAAAACCATGTAAACTTGTTTTGATCTACTATTCATGAAAACCAAATCCAAAACATAAAACTTTTGTGTGTTGTGCACTTGAGCATATCAACTATACTAAACTTTACAAATGGATCTAAAACACACTATCTAAACTATGGATACCTAAGTCTTCTTGATGATCTTCATCTTCAAGTAGACTTGCTCCAAAACTCCATCCATGAGCTAGGCAATGTGTGATCTTGACGCTTTGGCCCTGGAATCATCATGAAAAGTTTCTAAACTCCTTGTTGAAGCTAATCACCAACTAATATCTTGGTTAATGATCTGAAACTTAAACAACACAAGATTATTAGTAAACATAACTACATGAGTTAATCATCATCAAAACTAGAGTGGAAGGCCTTTGGGCCAACAATCTTCCCCTTTTTGATGATGACAAAACTCATGGAGTTATATATGCATGGATTAAAGTTAAGCTTCAAAGAAGCTCCCCCTTAACTCATGCATAAACAAATAAGATATATGCAATGAATGTTCATAAACATGTATGCATCAATATGCATAAAACACAAACACATGTTCTAGAAGCTCTAGTTACCAATTAAATTAATAAAATATTAACAAAAACACTAGATGCTCTAGATACCAATAAAACTTACCAATAAAACTTAATATATGCAAAAACACATAAGTATGCATATATAAACACCAAATTATTCTCCCCTTTTTGTCAATCATCAACAAAGGGGTAAACAATCAAAACAATAAATAATAATGAGGGGTAAAAATTTTTCTCCCCTATTATGTTAATCAAAACAATAAAACAATGTTCTCCCCTTTTTGTCTAAAACAAAAATAAGGTCAATAAGGGGTGACAATCAATTAAGGTACCAATTGAAAGGAAACAAATAAGAAAAATATTGATACCAATTTTAAACAAAAACACATAAAAAAATCTTTATACCAATTGATATTAAGCATAATAAATTTTGAATGTTTAAACAAAATTTTGATACCAATTGTAAATAATTTCCATATTAAACATATGATACCAATATGAAATTTTCAATCATAAAGTAAGGGAGTGGAAAACAAATACCAATTGAAAAAATCACCAATTGAAAGACAAAATTAAATTTTCTCCCCTTTATGAAATACCAACTAAAATGATGCATGGGCTTGATACCAATTTAAAAGTAATCAATTGAAACAAAATTGAAGCTCAAGCACTAGCATAAACAAGATTTTGTGAAAAATTTATATCTTAAGCACAAATAAAACAAGTATATGTGTATGAAATAAAATGAGTACCAATCACCAATAGATGATACCAATTGAAAATATACATACATAATAAACATATGAGTATACAAAAAGATCAAAATGATACCAATTGAAAGAGTTCAATGATACCAATTGACATAACAATAAGATCAAGTGTATACATCATATTACAATACCTCCCAATCAAGGTTCAAGTTTTTAAATGATTTTCATTTTAAAGCATACATGACCATGATCTCCCATCCATCCTCCCATAGGAAGGTAGGGGTTTTCAAAAATAGATTTGAAAATATAGTTTTGTTTGAAAATCACTACCAAATTGAAGAATACGAACTAGTCAAATGGAGAAACTTTTAAACTAGTACGAAATCCTTCAAGAAAGGAATAAATTAAAATAGTTTTCATAAAACACATGTAAATCACATAGTACTTAGAAACACTCAATATTCGATAAAGTCCATACATGCTCATGAAAACATACTCATGAGAAATATATATATATATTTTTTAAATGGTGATTGTACAAGTAATGTGTGACATGGCATTAAGAAATTTCCAATTAAGCTCAAAATTCCTTAAAATAAGAAAACATGAAAATCATAAAGACTTATTTAATCTTCAAGGCATATGTATGTATAATACAAACTAAAGTTACATACATATCCAAAACACAACGAGTCCACAAAATATATGCATTAAGGCACGTGGCTCAAAAAGGATAAACATGTATATCTAATAGTTTGGACAAGATAGACATATACATGAAGTTAAACAATTAAACACAAAATCAAGAAAAACTAAATATACATCAAAACAAATTTCAAGGTATATGTATGAATTGTCAACACAATAAGTATACATACATATCCCTAAACACAATTGAGTCCATATATAGATTTGCATGAAAGGCAAATGACTCAAGGGGTATCATGTATATCTTAAAGTTTGGCAATACAAGCATATACATGAAGTGAAAAACTCATAAAACAAATTCAAAAATGAGAATACAAGTTTAAAATGTATGAATCATCAAAACTAGACTATACTAGCACATCTAATGGGTTCAAATAAGCATTCAAGCTCAAACATATATAGATTTATTTGTGGCCCACTATATGCACGAATATATACCTAGTCTTAATGAAAACTAACATCTAAACATGTAATCAACACATGAAGTATCAAAGCACAATATAAAAATCATCATGATAAAACTAAAACATGATTACTATGTAAATTCATATGTATTAGATTTATGATGTACATTATAGTTTAAACAAAAGTGAGAACACTAAGAATGGGTTCATACAAGCATGTGTGTCTCAAATACTATATATGTATGTTAATGATCTAATAATCATGGCATTTACATACTAATCCATGGACAATGAAACATGCTATCAAATCATGCAAAAAAAAAAAATTTAATTATGAAAGCATGTAAATAATAAATGGGAGTAAAGGATTGTTACCAAAACCGAAGAAGCAACTCTCCTTGTCTCCAAAACGTGGTGGTCCTCTCCACCAAACTTTCCTTGAAAGTGATGCATCCAATTGATTTCCTTTTAGGTCCGGAACGCATCCACTCCAAGGTGTCATTACTCTCACGTCATGTGAGAGCCCACACCTACATCAAAAATAATAGGAGGGGTGGTCTTTGGTACCCATATCTTCTTGGGTCCATGGGGTTAGTACCTTCTCTAACCCAAACAAACTTCTTTGCTAAATTAGAAACATGTATTCTATCAAAATAAAATTTAGCAAGATGGCCTTTTCGGCCACAATGTATACATGTGTACACATGAGCATACATGTGTTGATGGTGTCCGTGTGGAGCATGTGTATGCCGTGGAGGGTGTGTATGCATAAAAGTTGGAACTTATTTCTTACGAACCAAGGTTTCCAAGCGTGTATGCTTCTTAGCACATTGGCTCATAGTGGAGCCCAAACAATCCATTTTCTTCTTCAACATGTTTATATCATTTTTAATCATAGAAGAAGTGGAGCATGCAAGGGGTGATCTAGGTGAAACTACCCTAGCATGGCAAACATGTTCATCAATCTTATTTTCAAAACTTCATTTTTCTTTAAACAAATATCTAAATCATTTGAAATAGAAATTTTATTTTTCAAATCAATATTCTCTTTTAAAACAAAATCAATTTTTGAAGACAAGTTTTCATTTTTCTTCAAAAATGTTTCACAATCATTTTTAGATTTTAAAAATTCATTTTCTTTAAGTGCAAGTTCTAATTGAGATCTCAATGCATCCCTTTCATTATAGACCTCAACCTTCTCTTGCACAACACAATCAAGTCTAGAATGCAAACTTTTATTTTCTTTTTCAATTTCTAGACTTTTCTTTTTCAAAAAATTATATTTTTCAATTAATTTCTCACATACAATCGATAGTTCTTCATTCAAGGCATGGGGATCAACATAATCATTTGAAGAACTAACACAATCATCATTATCTAAGTGGGGTTCCAAATGTACCTCAAGGGAGTCATTCCCTTGGACCATGAAGCATTGTGAATCGGATTCTCCACTAGATTCCTCTTCTTGGATTTGCACTTGAAGCTCGGAGGTGGTGGTGGTTGTTGTTAACAAATTTCACACTGCAAAGGCAGAATCAATGTTAGAAACACGTAAAAGATAATCTTTAGATAATGTGCTTCTAATGGCCTCTAGGGCTTGTGCATTGGCCCCTATATGATTGCGATCACTAAGGAAGGATTCCTTGGTAATGGCAAGGTAAACTTTATGACCTAGGGTTTGTAAATAAACGGTCATCCTAATCTTCCAAACATGAATGTTGGAAGGGTCATACATAGGTGGGGTCATGAAAGCCATGGTAAACTATATGTGTGCAAATATGCAAACAAAGGATCTTACTCCTAGGATGTTAAGCCTAAGTATCAGGAGCACTAGCTCTGATACCAATTGAAAGAAAACACCTAGAGGGGGGTGAATAGGTGTTCCTGCTAATCTAAAACTAAATGCAAAACTAAGTGCGCTAAATGCGGAAGCTAATGCAAATCTTGCACAAACTTAATGCAACACAACAAGTGTAGCCGAATTCCCCGTGAAGGGCTCTGGACTAACTCCTCTTGATTCCCTTGAATGGGTTGAGGTGCTATGTGAAGCTCTTGTTGGTTAAGTATAAGTTAGGCACACACACAAGCAAGCCAAGCAAATAAGGATGAATAGCAATAAGAATATATGTAAGGCAACACAAGCAAATAGATATGTATGATATGAATTGTGCTCAACACAAGCAAATATGATATGATGTTATGTATGATGCTTTGCACAAATAAATGAGAGAGAGAGTTGAGAGATATTGGATCAAATGCAAACACATGAATATGTTTCGAGGTTCGAGCCCCTAGCTCTACATCCCCGCCTACACCACCGTGTAGGATTTCCAATCCACTATAGGAGTACCGAACTCCTCTCTCAATCCTTACAAAGCCACCGAGGCTATACAACAACAATCCACCTCTACCGAAGAGGAATAAGGCCCGTAGCCAATACAAACACAATCACCTCTACCGAGGAGGGATCCAACCACAATACCACTCCGATCAATCTCTACCGAGAGGGATACAACAAAAGTAAGGAGGGTTTACAACTTAGAGGCTTAACCTCAAACACTTCTCTTTTTCTCTCTTTTCCACAAAACAAATAATCCTAATAGATTAGGATAGAAGATAGCTTAAGTGTGGAAAACTAGGTGTTTTTGAAAACAACCAACAAAGAAAATACTTGGGAAAACTCTTGTAAAAGATAGAGAATGAAAACCAATACAAATATCCCAAATTCCTATTTTCTTTGATTTTTCAAAAACCCAAAACACAAATCAAATTGGAAGTTTAAAGCCCAAAATACTTTTGAAAACTCTTTAAAAACACTTAAGAAGGTCTGGAATTTTTGCCCTTGAAAACTTCTACAAAAACTATGAAGAGATGGGGTATATATAGCCCCAATACAAACTAGACGTTAGAGCTGAGCTGGCAGCTCTGACAGGCAACGGTCGACCGGCCCGGTCGACTGCCAACGGTCAAAAATATGACCGTTGGGCAACAGCGGTCGACCGGTCCGGTCGACCGAAACAAACAGAGAGCACTGTAAGTGCCCCGGTCGACCCGAGCGGTCGACCGTCCCAGTGCCTCCAATCGTGCACAGATTTGTGCACGTCGGTCGACCGTCCCGGTCGACCGACTTCACCCAAGTCGACTAGGTCAGGTTGACTAGTCGACTGATTGAAGCCTGGTCAGAAAAATAATGTAAAATATTTTTTCTAAAAATCTTTTAACACTTCTAAAAATCACCAAAAATAGTTTTATCATTTTATATGGAAACACAAACTTGTGATAAAAATTTCAAGACATATATTAATCATATCAATTCATTTTGAGTCTTGTAAAGTTTATCAAAAACCAACAGTTGTATTTTTATCAAACTTGATTTTTCAACACATGAATAGGGACATCAAAATAAGCTTGTATAGGAAGTTAAAACCATGTATGTATATCTAGAACATATCTAATATACATAAAAACTATTTAAGCTTGTTTTGATCTACTATTCATGAAAACCAAAAACCAAAACTTGTATTTTTATCAAACTTGATTTTTCCAATAGGAAATCTGATTTTCCTAAAAACTCATGAATAGACATATTAAAATAAGTTTGTTTAAGATATGAAGCATGTATGTATATTGAACACATCTAATATACATAAAAACCATGTAAACTTGTTTTGATCTACTATTCATGAAAACCAAATTCAAAACATAAAACTTTTGTGTGTTGTGCACTTGAGCATATCAACTATACTAAACTTTACAAATGGATCTAAAACACACTATCTAAATTATGGATACCTAAGTCTTCTTGATGATCTTCATCTTCAAGTAGACTTGCTCCAAAACTCCATCCATGGGTTAGGCAATGTGTGATCTTGACGCTTTGGCCCTGGAATCATCATGAAAAGTTTCTAAACTCCTTGTTGAAGCTAATCACCAACTAATATCTTGGTTAATGATCTGAAACTTAAACAACACAAGATTATTAGTAAACATAACTACATGAGTTAATCATCATCAAAACTAGAGTGGAAGGCCTTTGGGCCAACAAGTTAGTTATCTCGCTATTGTTTATTATTATTTTCTCCCTTTTTCACGCGTTGTCAAATCTAAATTTGAGTTTTGATGCCAGAAAATTTTTCAAAAAAGCGGTATCCGCATCAGGTTTTTTTATTTTGTAGACCTAATTCTCCTTTTCTGTTTTAATATCAACCGTCGACCAGAGTACATCTCCTGCCAATTCTGGTCGCTGTCATCCCCGATCTCTTTCTCCCAACCTAAATATGAACTATATAACATCGTGTTCAACTTCATCACAGAATATTAAAAATCTTGAAGGGGATCTTGGATGCTGATTAAGAGGTTTTCATTTTATCATTTTTTTAAATTTTTTCCGTAACTTCTTATATACAAAAATCTTTGGTAACGTGGATGGAACTGCGACCTAGATTATGTTTTATAGAACAATAATCACTTTTACCAAAGTCTTCTTTTCAGTTAACAATTACACAGTTTTGTTAACTACAAGCTTAGTCGCAGTTATTTAATTTGAAAAATTCCTGTTTTTTCTCATATACACTAAATTATAAAAACTGCGATTAAGGGCACAGTATATATTAAATATTTTTTTCAATAGTCACAACTATCTTTACAACTGCGATCTTAGTTGATGTCTTATTTATTATAGTTCAGACTTGTGATTTCAATTATTTATTTTTATTTTAAATTACCTATTTTTTCTCATATACACTAATTGAAAGAACTGCGACTAAGGTCGCAGTATATGTTAAAACCTGTTAAAAATTAATATATTTTGAGATGCAATTATTTTTTGCTGTGAAGACGGTAAGACTATTATTCTTTTAGTATATTACGGTGAAAAAAGTTGTGACGATCATGTTTACTTTTCATTAAATTAATTATTTTAATAAAATTTAAAATATATATCGTTATGTATATAAAACATTACAGTTCCCAATCGGGCACTGCAAGTGCGACCTGAAATCAGATTTATTTACTGCGACCGTGATCGCAATGCTAATAAATAAATATATTTTTCATAAATTATTCGTACTGCGACCATTGTCGCATTATAAGAAGTCGATACAGCTTCTCTTGTTATAAATGTGACTTTGATCGCAATACGAATTCGGAACTCATTATTGGTATTTAATATCACTGCGACCTAAACTGACTCTCTTACATGTATAGAATGGAAATCAAGAAATCTCAATGGACTTTAATAACACATAAATAAAAATGTAAATAAATTACATTAATATATCAAACAGACCTGCTTTACAAAAAGGATACATTTATAAATAAAAAATTAATATGATGAACTAACAATATTGAAATAAAAAATTTGTCAAATTTCAATCTTTAAATGCCATTCTTCTTATTTTTTTCTATTTCTTCATTCCAACTTTCCTCTTTGTCTGTGAGCAACATGTATGCAAGCTCACTTCTCAGTCTCTGTACATCGACTGCTGTCACAGTATCAACTATTGATGGAGTACCAAATGCTATACTTTCAATATACTTACATATACATCGCAATCAATGAAAATCACGGTCGCAGTACCTTTAAATAAATTTGAAAAAGAAAAAGGTTTGCGACCTTAGTCGCAACAATAGATAATAAATTATAGTACACTGCGACCGAGGTCGCACTGTTAAATTACACTACGACAGAGGTCGCATTTTTCTAATTAACCCAATTAATTAACTAATGAGGATTTTGTTCAATGACTCAGAGCACTCCGACCTTATCTCATCATAATGCAATCAGGGTCACAATATCCTATTAAGCTAATTTAGTAGAACAGACTACACCCCAGGCCCCAAAAAAAGAAAGATGGGACGGTAGCACTGTGACTTCAGTCGTAATGTTTTAAAAAAATAATTTTAAAAACAAAATGGACGTTAATAAAATTTATAAAAAAAATTATTTTTTACACAGACTGCGACTAAGGTCGCAGTAATGGAATAAAAAATATTGTGACCCAAGTTGACAAAATAGAATAAAAAAATACTGTGACCTTGGTCGTAGTGTTAGAAAATTAAAAAATTTAAAAAAATAAATCTATAATAAGATCATTAATTTCTATTTTCTTTTCATCTTAAATTGTGCCTTAGAATAAAGTTTGAGAGTAAAAAATTAAAAAAATATTGATTCTTACTTCTTTAAAATAAAAAAGTGACTCTTTTACTCTTAATTGCGACCATGGTCGCAAGCTTTTAAAATAAATAATTTAAATTATTTACTTTTAAAAAACCAAGATTCTTGAAAATTTTAAGAAAAATCAAAATTTTCCCGAAAAAATTAAGTATTATTTTCTTCTTTAGAATTAAAATAGATTTATTTTTGATTCAAAATCAAGAAGTAAGAATCGAAATCAATAGATTTAATTTTGATTCTTACCTGAAAACTTGCATAAATAGATTTAATTTTGATTCTTACTTCTTTAAAACAAAAAAAGTGACTCTTTTACTCTTAATTGCGACATGGTCGCAAGCTTTTAAAATAAATTATTTAAATTATTTATTTTTTAAAAACCAAGATTCTTGAAAATTTAAGAAAATACAAAAATTTTCCAGAAAAATTCAGTATTATTTTCTTCTTTAGAATTAAAATTCAAAACTGAATTAAAAAAATCATTGCAAGAGTCACTTTTGAATCGAAGTTAATTTAAAGGAGGGAATTTTTTAAAAAAAATTTGAAAATCACAACTGAAAAAGACAAACTACTAAGTGCTGCAGAACCCCAAAAAATTGGTTTTCTAGATTTCCCCTTTACCTTTTTTCGCGGATGATTTCTTGGGATTATCTTGATCAGATATTTTTCTAAAAAAATAATCTTTTGAACTCAATTGTTCGGAAAGTTTATGAATCAATAACACTAATTTTTTGGAATGATGAAAATTCAGTTCTGTAATTTTTTTTGGAAGGACCAGTTTTACATACAGTAAAAAGTTGTAAGAGAGGGTATTTCGTCAAAGCAATTAATTAGGTGACTGATGGCTTATCGAGCGGTATTTTTTGGTTTTTGTTCGCCAAATTTTTTGACAAATGCGTGGTTATTATGTTGTCACGTCCCGCCGGCTGAGGAACTCTCTCAGCTGGTACAGTGGCCCCTATATATATATATATATATATATATATATATATATATATATATATATATATATATATATATATATATATATATATATATATATATATGAAATACACCTAGAGAGGGTGAATAGGTGTACTTGCTAATTTAGGACAAATGATGTGAAATTTAAAACTTAATTGCAAATACACTATGTGTAATTAAGAGTGAGCCCGAATTTCCGTGAAGGGCTCTAGAACTACTCCTCTAAATTCCTCTAGATTAAGAGTTGAAGTGCTTTAATAAACTCTCTTAGTTGAACACAAGTGCAAGCACACACAAACAATATCTAACATATGAATATGAACAATATAAAGCAATGCAAGTAATTGAGGTTTTACCTGCACACAAAAATACAGAATTTCAGAACTTTTAAAACAGTAATGCAAGGTGCTCAATTCTACCGCTATAGCAAGTGGTCATGCGGATCGTGATCTACAAGGAGGGACTAGCGATGGAAGCTTTTTAGTAAGTTCTCTTTTATGCTACAATTAATGGTTAAAATTCTTTTTTTAGTTCTTAAAAAGAAAAGAGAAAAATAGAGTTAAAATCAAGTTAGAAAGAAAGTGGAAGAATGAGAAGGTGGAGAAAATAGAAGTGATATGTACAAAGAAATTAAAAAAGAGTGAAAGAGATTTGGGTGATTATGGTGTTGGTGATCTACACTAAAAGTTACAAGAAAAGAAAGAAAAACTAAAACATAAAAAACATACTTACCTCTTCGGAGCCTGCTTACCTTTACCCGTATCGACGATGTACCTTTACTTGAAAGCAAGCGAAGCATGGCAGATGAGATCTTCTGCATTCCCGATTTACACTATAAAAATGAAGGGGCGAGCTATACTACCATAGAAATGGATATCCATCACCATAAGCCATCAACGGTACTTGCAAGGATAAGGCAACTTCGAGGCTATCAGTTTCATTTGGATCTACAAACACAAAAGAGGGAAGCGAATAAAAACAAGAATAGAAAAGAAAAAGAAACCTTGATTCGATTCAAATAACAATAAAAGAAAAGATCACTTACACCGGTGTCACCTTCAGCAAGCTTGCTCTCATTCCTCCATGAAAGTCTCTCTCCTCTCAGTTACATAAATAAAACAAAAATTACATAAAAAACTAAAAACACAAGTTACAAACTATAAATTAGCCTAAGTTCGATTCTCTACTTAGTCGTTCTTTGTACGCTCTGAAAATCTCAGTATTTATAGGCAAAACCCAACGGGAGAGGGCATAGGAAGATTGGGGGAGCAAGCACCCCCAACCGTTGCAACAAAATCAAGGAAACACAGTTATGGTCGCGTTTTCGCGGCCTGGGTGTGGCCAGGTGGCCACACCCAAATGGTGGGGTTCCCTTGTTTCGAGAGATTATTTTATCTGGTTCTGAATTTCTCGTTTCAGCTCCTGGATTTGACGAAACGTCCTTTGATCGTTGGCTTTAACCAATTGATTTAAAGAGATATATTTTTAACTGATTTTCAACTGATCTGAACCGACCTAATCTGCCCTAATTTACTGACTTCGAATTAATTCTGATTTAAATCAGAATTTGATGGGCTTTTTGAGCTCGTTTCTTTTCCCACTCCTTTAGTAATGGGCCTGCAAATAAATTAAACAATAATTAGAAAAAAGTAGATTTATTCTATAATAAGTATGAGAATATGATAATGAATGTACAATATTAGTGACCGATCACACCCCCATACCTATCTTTTATAGGTCACGCGATTGCACTGAGCTTGTGCAATAAGCCGTTAAACCTCTAGGTTACCCCTAGAGGACGAGTTTTGTCTCGTGAGGGTTTTTCGTGGATTTGCACCCACAAAATCCATAAAAAAAGAGAAACAAAGAGTTAGTATTTTGAAAACACATTTTGAAAGAAAAATATTTGAAATATTATTGTAAGTTTTCAGTAATCTATAAGTTATAGGAAAACCGAATTTTTCATTCCTAAACTTAGTTTCTATTCAAAATTTGTTATCAATCAAAGTGAGGAGTCAATTTGCACTTCTCATTTAGTCTATTACTTTACCCTAAGTCATATGCACCTTTGTGACCGTGAAATTTTGACTAAGGGTTCTTTAACTCTAACTCTCATGCCTTATTTATTTATTTATTTTTGGTGATAATATTCCTTAGTTTTATTAGGCTTTCTAAAATGCCCATGTAACGAGCCTTTAATCAATGACTCTCAAACCAGACGGTCTTAGTGCACCGGGTGAGAAGACACCCCAAAGACTTAAGGACTCGAACAAACAAGACCACAAAACTAAGGATTTTACTATATGAACCGCTGATCGACATAAAGCAAGTACTAAAATAAGAGAAGGAAGTGTGGGTCGAAGTTACTGCTTTACGATTCTTCTGTAGTAGCGAAGTGACTATACGGGTCGTATCCACAAGGAGGGAGAGCGATGGAAGCTTGATGCGGCTTTTATGTTCAAGAAAAGAGAATGTTCTTTGTTTCCAAATAAAGAATTGAAAAGTGAAAACAAGTTGTTTCAAGAATTGTTGGAAAATGTTTTAGTGGTTTGTAAAAGTGGGTTTTCTTAATGGTAAAAACGCATGGCTAACTTTCTACTAATTTCTCCCACTAATCCCTAACTTCTTGAAGATGTGCCTCACGATGGATCATAGGCAAGCTTACCCCTTATGCAATGGAACTATTCACGTGAAAATTGAGCGAAAGTTCTTCCTATAACTTTACTTTACACGGCAAAAACTCGGACATTCCCATATCAAGATCCATTAGAAGGCAAGAATACGGGAAGACACGAGTGCACTAATGGTATCGGCAAAGTTAAAAGGAAAGTCTCTAAGTTACAACAACAAGCAAAGTACAAAACTCATAGATCATCAAAAAAACTATTTAAGTATGAAATATAAGAAGGTAAATACTTGTAGGTAAGTTAGAGTTAGAACCCTCGTCTTAAGATGCCATATCTCTTGTTTGCACAAGACTTGTTTGACACTATTGACTCATGCAGGTTATCAATCAAGTAGTTAAAGATTAGTGGGTTAGTAGTTAGTTAGCCATGCAATGGAGGAATTAGTTACACATGGTGAAGAAAAGAACAACAAAAGAAAAGAGATAAAGAGAAGGAGTTACACTAAAGTAAGAATGTAAAAGCAAATGAAAGCAAATGAAAACAACTAGTAAATGGAAAGAAGAAAGAGAAGTAATTACTTGTATTATCTTGTCACCTTCCAATACAACTTGTACACACTCTCTCTCTTTCACTCTAATGGCTAAAGCTAGAACTAGAAGAAGAACAGCAATAACAACTACAAACTAAACATAAAACTACACAATTTGCTCTAAACTCTGGATCTCTTTCAACTGAAGACCCCAGGGGGGTATTTATAGGCACCAGGGGACAAGGGGCCACGTGGGAAGCACGTGGCCCAAAGCGCAGGCGCGCGCGCGCCCAAAGGGCCGCGAAAACGCGGCCTGGGCCGCGTTTCCGCGGCCCTGCCAGGGCAGCGCGCGCCTGGCTTTGGGCAGCGCGTCGCCCAGTCTGGCCCCTGTCAGGATCTTCTGCTGGTTTCTGGATTTGATACTCTGAACTGACGAAATTGCCTCCCTAAAGTCAATGGCTACTTGGTAGGCCTTTAATCACCCCTTAAATGGTGATTTGGGTCTTCTTCTTCATTTGCACACCATTAACCTAGGATCAAGCAAGCAAGGTTTTATTAGCAGAATTTTACATGAAATAAATATGAGAATGTGATGAAAATTATGCAAAATTAGAGACTAATCACACCCCCACACTTATCTTTTTGCTCGTCCCGAGCAAAACAAAAGTAAGAAAATTATTATACCACTTTCGCAGGTGATGCGATTGCACTGAGCATGTGCAACAAGCCTTTAAACATCTAGGTTTTCCCTAGAGGAGGAGTGTTGTCTCCTGAGGGTTTTCAGCGGATTGCACCCACAAAATCCAATAAGTAAAGAGAAGAAATTAGTTGTTAGAAAGACACATTTTTTTTAATTTTATTTTATTTTTTTTTTTTTATTTTTATATTAAAAAGAACTTTCAATCATCTAAGTAAAATGACCAAATGATATAAGAATTAGGTTTAACCCTCATAAGTCCTCTTATATTTTAGCCTTCATAAATGAAGAAACTATGGTTTTTCTTCAAATTTAGAAAGGATTTTGTACTTCTAACTCATTCTTTTATTTTGCTTTAGATAGATATGCATAATTTGTAAGTGTGATGTGCTTGAGATTTTTCAACTCAACTTTGAATATCTTTTAATTTTATTAATATTTACCTATTATTCTTGGTTCCATTAGGCTTTCTACTTCACTTATGTAACACATATCAAACCGATGACTCCAAAACCAGATGGTCTTAGGGCACCAGGTGAAAAAACACCCTTCAGGTCAAATATGCAAATGGAGTAGGCCACGAAATCAAGATTTATATATATAAATTTTTTTTTGGCATGAGTAATCATGCTTCTTGAGGCACAATTATCCAGCTTTTTTTCCAGAGTTGTGTCTCTAAATCCCAAGCATGTGTGTGTGAGTTATGCATATTCTACTAAGGCTAAATAAATGGTATGAGTTATTTTCCTTATCCCTCCTATCTTTTTAGTCAAACCATTCTTTCTTGTTTACTTAGGCAAAAATAAAGATTTATTACTAAGGTTCCCGTAATTCCTACAGTCTTTTGGTATTTTTATAAAGAGTATGAAATCTCTTTTCAATCTGAGTTTTTTTTTTTTGAAAGAAGGAAGAAAGAAGAAAAAGAAAAGTGTTAGCCCCCCCCCCCCACACCTATCTAATGCATTGTCCTCAATGAATGCAGATGGAAATGCAAATGCAATAAATAGGGGGAAGGAATGATGTTACCGTCTTCGTGGACTCAGGCCGGCCAAGTGCAAATAGGCGAAAGAATGTACAGGGGGAAAGCATATAAACAATTTTTTATTTTTTTTGGTTGTTTGTTGGGGTTAGGTGTATGATGGGGCAGAAAGTCTCAGCACACTATCATCTGGAATCATCGGCTCAGTGGTCAAGAAGGGCTTCAGTCTTTGCCCATTCACTTTAAATTTCGTGTTATTTTTAGGATCTGCAATAAGCACGAAACCGTGTGGGAAAACAGTGCGCAGAATGAATGGTCCCGACCAACAAGTTTTTAGTTTCCCCGCAAAAATTGAAGCCTAAAATTGTACAGCAGAACCCTATCTCCCTGGGCAAAGTTTTTTCGGGTTATGAATTGGTCATGCAAAAGTTTGGTCCTGCTCTTGGTGATTCGTGCATTCTCATAAGCTTCATTTCGTATCTCCTCTAATTCAGAAATCTGCAGTTTCCTAAGTTCACCGGCCTTGGTCAGGTCAAAGTTGAGTTGCTTAATTGCCCAGAGGATCCGGTGTTCTAATTCTACTGGCAGATGACATGCTTTTCCAAACACGAATCTGTAAGGAGACATCCCCAGAACTGTCTTAAATGCGGTACGGTAAGCCCACAATGCATCATTGAGTTTAACCGACCAATCCTTTCGGTTTTGTCCGACAGTCTTTTCCAGAATGAGCTTGATCTGTCGGTTGGTGACTTCTACCTGCCCATTTGTCTGGGGATGATACGGGGTTGATAACTTGTGATTGATGGAATATTTCGCATCAGAGTTTCAAAAACTCTGTTGCAGAAATGTGATCCATTATCACTAATTATCGCTCTCGGGGTGCCAAATCGGGAGAAGATGTTATCTTTAAGAAATTTGACAACCACTTTGTTGTCATTCGTCTTGGTCGGCACAGCCTCTACCCATTTAGAGACATAATCAACAGCAACCAAAATGAATTGGTTACCGAAGGAGTTGGGGAATGGCCCCATGAAATCGATATCCCAAACATCAAAGATTTCAACTTCAAGGATCGGGTTCAGAGGCATCATGTCTCTTCTAGAAATTTTCTAGATTTTCTGACAATTTGTACATGACTTGCAAAAATGATATGAATCCTTGAACAAAGTGGGCCAGTAGAACCCACTTTGTAGAACCTTCTCTGCAGTCTTACGGGGACCGAAGTGTCCTCCGCATGCAAGATCATGACAAAAGCTGAGCACACTCCTCTGTTCCTCCTCATGTATGCATCGTCTAATTATTTGGTCTGGACAATACTTAAAAAGATACGGTTCTTCCCAGAAGAAGTACCGTACTTGGGCAAAGAAGCGGTATTGGTCTTGCTTTGTCCAGTCAGCGGGTAATTGTCCCGTGGCCAGGTAATTAACGATGTCAGCATACCAGGGTTCCTTAAGAATGGCTAGGATGTGCTCATCAGGGAAATCCTCGTTGATCGGAGCTTGGATGGTTGGTGCATTCGGAATTCGTGAAAGATGATCAACAACCACATTTTCAATACCTCATTTATCCCGGATTTCTAAGTCAAATTCTTGAAGTAAAAGGATCCACCGAATTAGTCGGGCTTTTGCTTCCTTCTTGGTCATGAGGTATTTCAGAGCCGAGTGATCCGTGAAAATCACCGTTTTCGAACCTAACAAGTAGGGCCGAAATTTTTCTAACGCAAAGACAACGGCCAAGAATTCCTTCTCAGTCGTTGTATAGTTCTGTTGGGCATCATTCAAGGTCCTACTCGAATAGTAAATCACGTGCTGCCTATTATCGATGTGCTGTCCTAGAACAGCACCAATTGCAAAATCAGATGCATCACACATGATTTCAAATGGCTGGGCTCAATTAGGAGCAGAAATGATAGGTGCAGAAATCAGTTCTTGCTTAAGCCTCCCCCAAGACTTGAAACATTCATCATTGAAGTCAAAGGGCACGTCCTTAGCGAGCAGGTTAGTTAAGGGCCTCGCAATTTTGCTAAAGTCCTTAATGAACCGTCGGTAGAACCCAGCATGCCTTAAAAAGGATCTAATATTCTTGATGCTTTTTGGCGGTGGGAGCTTAGCAATCACTTCTACCTTAGCCTTATCCACTTCTATGCCTCTCCTCGAAATCTCATGGCCCAAGACAATCCCCTGTCTCACCATAAAATGGCATTTTTCCCAGTTTAGAGTTAGGTTCTTCTCAATGCATCTTTGTAGCACTAACTCTAAGTGATGAAGACATTGATCAAATGAATCTCCGTAGATGGAGAAGTCATCCATGAAAATCTCAAGAAAACGTTCCACCATATCAGAGAACAAACTAAGCATGCACCATTGAAACGTTGTAGGAGCATTGCATAATCCAAAAGGCATGCGCCTATAAGCAAAGGTTCCGAACGGGCAAGTGAACGTTGTCTTTTCCTGATCTTCTGCAGCAATGGGGATTTGATTGTATCCCGAGTACCCATTCAGAAAGCAGTAGTACTCATTGTTGGCCCAAAGGCCTTCCACTCTAGTTTTGATGATGATCAACTCATGTAGTTATATGTTTACTAATAATCTTGTGATTTTAAGTTTCAGATCATTAGCAAGATATTAGTTGATGATTAGCTTCAACAAGGAGTTTAGAAGCTTATCATGGTGATTTCGGTGCTCAAGCTTCAAGATCTTTCCTTTGCACTCGGTGGATCACGCGTTTGGGAGCAAGTCTACTAGAAGATGGAGGTCATCAAGAAGACTTAGGTATCCTAGTTTAGATAGTGTGTTTAGATCCATTTGTAAAAGCTTAGTATAGTTGATATGCTCAAGTGCATAAACACACACGTTTTATGTTTGGTTTTTGGTTTTCATGAATAGTTGATCAAAACAAGTTTAATTGATATATGTATAGTTGTTTCATTCTATACATGCATGCTTAACTTTTAAACAAACTTATTTTGACTTTCCTATTCATGTATTGAAAAATCCAAGTTTGATAAAATACAAGTTTTGATTTTTGGTAAAAATGATAAGACACAAAAATAGTTCATATTGATTGATATTTGAGCCAAACTTTTTATCACATGTTTATGTATCAATGCAAAATGATAAAACTATTTTTGGGTATTTTAAAAAAGACTTAAAAGATTTTTAGAAATATTTTAACATGTGTTTTCTGTCCCAGAACAGTGACTGACAGGCCAGGTCGACCGACCGCACGGGTCGACCGCACCAAAGGCCGGTCGACCCTTGCGGTCGACCGACATGCACAAGCTTGTGCACGTTTGGCAGTCATTGGGACGGTCGGCCGGGCGGCCGGCCGGACCAGAGAGCTCTGCTCTCTGTTTCTGGCGGTCGGCCGGGCGGTCGACCGAGATGGCCCAACGGTCATATTTATGACCGTTGGCGGTCGGCCGGCCGGCCGACCGCTAGCCTGTCAGGCTGCCAGATCAGCCTAACGGCTAGTTTTCTGTTTGGCCTATATAAACCCCATTCCTTTGGATTTTTGGCTAAGATTTTCTGAGCTAATTTTTCCCCACTCTCTGGTTTTAAAAAGAAGTTTTCAAAAGAGTTTAAGTGCCAAAAAGATTCATCTTTGTTTTTAAAAGTGTTTTGTTATTTTCAAAGAAACTAGGTTTTGGGAATTGTTTTTGAGCAAAAATCTCTATATCATTTTTGGTATTTTCCCAAGAGTTTTCTTTGATCAAAACACTTAGTTTTCCATACTTGAGCTATCTTCTATCCTAATCTATTAGGATCATTGTTTTGTGAATAAAGGAAAGAGGTTTGTGGTTGAGAGAGACCACCTATTGTAAACCCTTGATTTCTTGAGTTGCTCCCTCTTTGGTAGAGGTTGAGGTTGTTGTATTGGGTTGTTGGTTTGCTCCCTCTTTGGTAGAGGTTGAGACTTGTGGTTTGCTCCCTCTAGTGAGAGGTGGAGTTTGGTTTGTAACCCTCTTTGGTAGAGGTGTTTGTGGTTGTTGTATTGGCTATGGGCCTACCCCTCGGTTGTGAGGCGGTGTTTGAGAGAGGAGTTCGGTACTCCTAGTGTTGTAACAAATCCTCCTCGATGGAGGTTCCCTTGGTGGGAGATAGTGGATTGGAAATCCTTCACGGTGGTGAAGGCGGGGATGTAGAGCTAGGTGCTCGAACCTCGAAACATATCTTTGCCTTTGCGTTTAATCCATTGTCTCTCAACTCTCTCTCTCTCATTTAATTGTGCAAAGCATCATTCATATCTTTTTGCTTGTGTTGTCCTTGCATTGATTCATATTGCTTATTCATTATATGCTTGGATTGCTTGTGTGTGTGCCTCACTTATACTTAACCACAAGAGCTTCACATAGCACCTCAAACCATATCTAGGGGAACCAAGAGGAGTTAGTCCAAAGCCCTTCACGGGGAATTCGGCTACACTTGTGTGTTGTATTAAGTGTGTTACAAAATTTGCATTACCTTCTGCATTTAGCGCATTTAGTTTCTAGATTAGCATTTACACCTATTCACCCCCCCTCTAGGTGTGCTTTCAATTGGTATCAGAGCCAACACTCCTGATACTTTAGGCTTAACATCCTAGGAGTGAGATCCCTTATTTGCTAATCTATTGTTTGCATTTGCTTGCTTGCACACTCATATAGTTTACCATGGACTTCATGACCCCACCTAGTTTTGACCCTTCCAACATTGTTGTTTGGAAGTATAGAATGTCCATGTACCTAAAGACCCTAGGCTTGCATGTTTTCCTTGCCGCTACCAAGAGATGTTATCTTGGTGACCGCAAGCATATAGGGGCCAATGCACAAGCCCTTGAGGCCATTAGAAGCACTTTAAATAAAGAATATCTTATGCTTGCTTCTAACTTTGATTCCGCATTTGCAATGTGGAATATGTTGTCAACCATCACCTCCAAGCTTCAATTGCCAATCCAACCGGAGGAATCTAGTGGAGAATCCGAATCTCAATGCTTCATGGTCCAAGGGAATGACTCCCTTGAGGTACAATCGGAAACTCAACTAGATAGTTTTGATTCTAGTTCTTCTTGTGATGAGCATGTTGACCCCAACACTTTAAATGAAGAACTATCTATTGTTTGTGAAAAATTAATAGAAAAATATAAGATTTTGAAAAAGAAAAGTCTAGGTCTTAACAATGAAAATAAAGATTTGATTTCTAGACTTGACATTGTTTTGCAAGAGAAGGAAGAGATTTCTAATGAGAGGGATTCAATGAAATCTCAACTAGACCTTGCCCTAAAAGAAAATAATTTTTTAAAATCTAAAAATGATTGTGATGATGTGTTGAAGAAAACTGAGTTTTTATCTTCAAAAGTTGATTTTGTTTTAAAAGAGATGTTTCCTTAAAAATGAAAATTGCTTCAATTTCAAATGATTTAAATGTTTGTTTAGAGAAAAATATTATTTTGCAAAATAAAATTGATGCACATGTTTGCCATGCTAGGGTAGTTTCACACACTCCACGCATTGCATGCTCCACTTCTTCTTTGATTGAAAATGATATAAATTTAATTAAGAAGAAAATGGATTGTTTGGGCTCCGCTATGAGTCAATGTGCCAGGAACCATACACGCTTGGAATCCTTGGTTCGAAAGAAACAAGTTCCATCTATTATGCATGCACACCATACACGGCATACACATGCTCCTCACGGACACCATCACACTATGTATGCTCATGTGTACACATGTACACATTGTGGACGTAAGGGCCACCTTGCTAAATTTTGCTTTGATAGATTACATAATGTAAATTTAGCAAATAAGTTTGTTTGGGTTAGAGAAGGTACTAACCCCCATGGACCCAAGAAGATATGGGTACCAAAGACCACCCCTCCTTTATTTGATGTAGGTGTGGGCTCTCACATGACGTGAGAGTATAGGTACCTTGGAGTGGATGCGTTCCGTGCTTAAAGAGAACCTTTTTGGATGCATCACTTTCAAGGGATATTTGGTGGAAGGACCACCTCGTTTTGGAGAACTAGAGCGGTGCCCTCCTTGGTTTTGGTATCGAATCTCTAACTCCTTATTTATTGTTTACATGCTTTTCATATCATTGTTTATAGCATGTTTTGATGTTTTTTTTATTACTATGAAAATGCCATGCTTATTAGATTTGTGATATACATGTTTAGTTATTTTGAGACACCCATGTTTAATATGGATAAATTCTTTTGTGTTCTCACTATTTGGTTGCTATTGCGTATATCATAGTTCTAATAACATGTTGATATTCATAATAATCATATTTATGTTTATCATGTTGATTTTTATCGTGTTTGATGCTTCATGTTAAAATTACTTGTTTAGATGTTAGTTTTCATTAAAACTAGGTTTATACTTGTGCATATAGTGGGCCACAAATAAATCTATATATGTTTGAGCTTGAATGCTTATCTGAACCCATTAGATGTGCTAGTATAGTCTAGTTTTGATATTCATGCATTTTAAACTTGTATTCCTATTTTTGGATTTGTTTTATGAGTTTTCATTTCATGTATATGTTTATTTTGCCAAACTTTAAGATATACATGTATACCCTTTGAGTCATTTGCCTTTCATGCAAATCTATATATATGGACTCAATTGTGTTTAGGGATATGTATGTATACTTATTGTGTTGACAATTCATACATATACCTTGAAATGAAATTTGTTTTGGTGAAAATTTAGTTTTTCTTGATTTCGTGTTTATTTGTTTAACTTCATGTATATGTCTATTTTATCCAAATTATTATTATACATATACATCCTTTTTGAGCCACGTGCCTTCATGCATATATCTCAGTGGACTCGTTGTGTTTGGATATGTATGTATACTTTAGTTTGTATAAGACATACATATACCTTGAAGATTAAATAATTTTGATGATTTTCATTATTTCAAGGAATTTTGAGCTTAATTGGAAATTTCATAATGCCATGTCACACATTACTTATACACTCACCATTTTTTAAAATATTTCTTATGAGTATGTTTTCATGAGCATGTATGGACTTTATTGAATATTGAGTGTTTTTAAGTGCTATGTGATTTACATGTGTTTTATGAAAATTATTTTTAGTTTATTCCTTGCTTGAAGGATTTCGTACTAGTTAACAAAAATTTTCATTTTAACTAGTTCGTATTCTTCATTTTGATATGAGTTATACCATGCTTTTATTGTTATGTCAATTGGTATCATTGAACTCTTTTAATTGGTATCAATCTTGATTCTTTTGTATACTCATATGCGTTTATGTATGTATGCTTTCATTTCAATGGTATCAATGTCTATTGGTATCTATTTTTTTCATACATATATGTTTTATTTGTGCCTACTATATTCCTATATCTTAGAGCACAAATATTTGTTTATGCTAAGCTTGAAAATTTCTAATGATTGATTTGTTTTCAATTAGTATCTTAAAACAAGCTTATGCATGTGTTTAGTTTGTTTTTCATAAAGGGGGAGAAAATTTGATTTTGTCTTTCAATTGGTATTTGATTCCCACTCCCTTACTTTATGATAGAAAATAAGTTTCATATTGGTATCATATGCTTAAAAAGAAAAATATTCTCTTTTTGATATCAAGATGTTTGTTTGAATGTTTTAAATTAGTAAATCAAAATTTGGTTTAAAAAGAAAATTTTAAAAGTTTTGATTTGTATTGCCTATATGCAAGGAGAGCTTAACATCTCTTCCACATATAGATTCATGTTGAGTGTATCTAGTAATGAGGAGCTTAACATCTCTTCTTTATGTGGTACACGTGTGTAGGGGGAGCTTCACATCTCCTCATATGCATTACATAATGTGTGTTATGAGAATTAGGGATTAACATCCCTCTTTCATGTAATGCATATGTGTAGGGAAGCTAACTTAGCGTCTTCCTCTTCATGAATGTATATAGCATATAACATTTATTGATCTTTGTTCACCTTCAATTGGTATCAAAATGCACTTCATTGACATATATGTTTCATTTGATATCTTATTGAGTGTACATCTTATGCTTTGTTTTTCACCCCTTATTTACATCATCTGTGTTTTAGACAAAAAGGGGAGAACATTGATTTGTTTTTTTTAACCCTTTATTGTTTCTTTGATTAGAACAAAAAAAGGGAGAAAAATTTATTCGTATTTTGTGTTTATGTCTCTACCCCTTTGTTGATGATTGACAAAAAGGGGAGAAAGATTTTGAGTTTATAGAGTTTATATGCATGTATATGCATGTTTACGTTTTTGCATATATGATATTTTAATTGGTATGTAGATGTTTTATTTAGAATATATCTCATTTGGTATCTAGAGCCTTTATTGTTTATGCATTATCATTCATGCATATTATTATTTATTTGTTTATTTGTTTATGCATGAGTTAAGGGGGAGCTTCTTTGAAGCTTAACTTTAATCCATGCATATATAACTCCATGAGTTTTGTCATCATCAAAAAGGGGGAGATTGTTGGCCCAAAGGCCTTCCACTCTAGTTTTGATGATGATCAACTCATGTAGTTATATGTTTACTAATAATCTTGTGATTTTAAGTTTCAGATCATTAGCAAGATATTAGTTGATGATTAGCTTCAACAAGGAGTTTAGAAGCTTATCATGGTGATTCCGGTGCTCAAGCTTCAAGATCTTTCCTTTGCACTCGGTGGATCACGCGTTTGGGAGCAAGTCTACTAGAAGATGGAGGTCATCAAGAAGACTTAGGTATCCTAGTTTAGATAGTGTGTTTAGATCCATTTGTAAAGCTTAGTATAGTTGATATGCTCAAGTGCACAAACACACACGTTTTATGTTTGGATTTTGGTTTTCATGAATAGTTGATCAAAACAAGTTTAATTGATATATGTATAGTTGTTTCATTCTATACATACATGCTTAACTTTTAAACAAACTTATTTTGACTTTCCTATTCATGTATTGAAAAATCCAAGTTTGATATAATACAAGTTTTGGTTTTTGGTAAAAATGATAAGACACAAAAATAGTTCATATTGATTGATATTTGAGCCAAACTTTTTATCACATGTTTATGTATCAATGCAAAATGATAAAACTATTTTTGGGTATTTTTAAAAAGACTTAAAAGATTTTTAGAAATATTTTAACATGTGTTTTCTATCTCAGAACAGTGACTTACAGGCCAGGTCGGCCGACCGCACAGGTCGACCGCACCAAAAGCCGGTCGACCCTTGCGGTCGACCGACGTGCACAAGCTTGTGCACGTTTGGCAGTCATTGGGATGGTCAGCCGGGCGGCCGGCGGACCAGAGAGCTCTGCTCTCTGTTTCTGGCGGTCGGCTGGGCGGTCGACCGAGATGGCCCAACGGTCATATTTATGACCGTTGGCGGTCGGCCGGCCGGCCGACCGCTAACCTGTCAGGCTGCCAGATCAGTCTAACGGCTAGTTTTCTGTTTGGCCTATATAAACCCCATTCCTTTGGATTTTTGGCTAAGATTTTCTGAGCTAATTTTTCCCCACTCTCTAGTTTTAAAAAGAAGTTTTCAAAAGAGTTTAAGTGCCAAAAAGATTCATCTTTGTTTTTAAAAGTGTTTTGTTATTTTCAAAAAAACTAGGTTTTGGGAATTGTTTTTGAGCAAAAATCTCTATATCATTTTGGTGTTTTCCCAAGAGTTTTCTTTGATCAAAACACTTAGTTTTCCACACTTGAGCTATCTTCTATCCTAATCTATTAGGATCATTGTTTTGTGGAAAAAGGAAAGAGGTTTGTGGTTGAGAGAGACCACCTATTGTAAACCCTTGATTTCTTGAGTTGCTCCCTCTTTGGTAGAGGTTGAGGTTGTTGTATTGGGTTGTTGGTTTGCTCCCTCTTTGGTAGAGGTTGAGGCTTGTGGTTTGCTCCCTCTAGTGAGAGGTGGAGTTTGGTTTGTAACCCTCTTCGGTAGAGGTGTTTGTGGTTGTTGTATTGGCTATGGGCCTACCCCTCGGTTGTGAGGCGGTGTTTGAGAGAGGAGTTCGGTACTCCTAGTGTTGTAACAAATCCTCCTCGGTGGAGGTTCCCTCGGTAGGAGATAGTGGATTGGAAATCCTTCACGGTGGTGAAGGCGGGGATGTAGAACTAGGTGCTCGAACCTCGAAACATATCTTTGCCTTTGCGTTTGATCCATTGTCTCTCAACTCTCTCTCTCTCATTTAATTGTGCAAAGCATCATTCATATCATTCATATCTTTTTGCTTGTGTTGTCCTTGCATTGATTCATATTGCTTATTCATTATATGCTTGGATTGCTTGTGTGTGTGTGCCTCACTTATACTTAACCACAAGAGCTTCACATAGCACCTCAACCCATATCTGGGGGAATCAAGAGGAGTTAGTCCAGAGCCCTTCACGGGGAATTCGGCTACACTTGTGTGTTGTATTAAGTGTGTTGCAAAATTTGCATTACCTTCCGCATTTAGCGCATTTAGTTTCTAGATTAGCATTTACACCTATTCACCCCCTCTAGGTGTGCTTTCACTCATGTCCAGCCAAACGCTCAAGCATTTGGTCGATGAAGGGTAGCGGGAAATAGTCTTTACGGGTAGCAGCATTCAACTACCTGTAGTCGATACAGACACGAACCTTTGGTAGGCAATCTTGTTTGTACCAACTCTTTTTCCTCATTTTCTACTACCGTAAAGCCAGCCTTCTTTGGGACCGCATGAACCGGGCTAACCCATTGGCTATTAGAAATGGGATAAATGATCCCATTATCTAATAGTTTCAGAATTTCAGCCTTCACTGCCTATTTCATGAGAGGGTTAAGCCTGCGTTGTGGGTCCCTCCTAGGGATTGCTTCATCAACTAAATGGATTCTATGTTGCACTATGGCTGGACTTATTCCCTTGATATCATTCATTGTCCATCCAATGGCTTCCCTATGTCTTTCCAGAATAGACATTAAGCTGTCCTCTTGTTGCTCAGTCAGGTGGGATGCTATGATGACTGGCAAGGTGTCCTTTCCGCCCAGGTAGGCGTACTTGAGATGTTCAGGCAGGGCTTTCAACTCTAGGGAAGGTGTTGCTTCATTGGAGGGAATCTCTGGGCTTTCGATCCTAAGATGGGGTACACTAGGGCTTGATGCCCAATCCACTGCTGAATCCACGATCTGGTCTAAATTAAAATCCTCAGCCTCCAGATCAAACTCTGCCTCAGCTTCTATCTCCATGCATTCCTCATGTTCACTGGTCAGGTTTTCAATAGAATTGACCTCAAATGTCTGATCATTGACATCCCTAGGTTGTCTTCCAAGATTGAAGATATTGACTTCCTTCGTCATGTCTCCGAAAGTTAATCGCATGGACCCGTTCCTACAGTTGATTATGACATTGGCTGTAGCAAGGAATGGGCGCCCTAAGATGACGGGAGTTTGAGACCTAAGATTGGACACAGGTTGGGTCTCAAGCACAATGAAGTCAACGGGGTAAATGAAATCCCCGACCCGGATGAGGACATCTGTGATATTCCCCTTTGAGATCTTCACAGATCGGTCAGCTAGCTGAATGGTGACTCGAGTTGGCTTAGCTTACCCAACCCAAGTTGCTGGTATACTGAGAGAGGTAGCAAGTTGATACTTGCTCCTAGGTCAAGAAGCGCTCTACTGATTTCGGTCTGTCCTATGGTGCAGGAAATGGTGGGTCAACCGGGATCCTTGTATTTCACCAGAATGGGACCAGACAGAATTTCGCTTATGTTAGTGGCCAAGAACACTTTCTTGGGCACATTGGTCTTTCTCTTCTTAGTACACATATCCTTCAGAAATTTGGCATAAGCCGGGACTTGTTGGATAGCGTCTAGAAGTGGCACATTTAACTTAACCTGGTTGAACATCTCTAACATTTTCTCCATGTGCATATTTTTATTATTGTTCCTAAGCCTATTGGGAAAAGGTGCTACAGGCTTGTGAACTTGTTCAGCAGCTTTGTCCTCGTCAAATGTCTGCGGAGCGGATTGGGAGGAACTAGCAGAGGTGGAGGCTTGAGTGGGATCAGGATAGACTGGACTCTTCTGCTGGTAGACCTGGTTGTCTACCTTCTTTCCAGATCTCAGTGTGTGAACAGCATTACACTGGTTAATTGATGGATCCTGAACTTCATATGCTTGGTTGGAGGTTTTTGGGTTAACTAATGGCTGACTAGGCAAAGTACCCTTAGGTCTTTCACTTAGGGAGCTAGCTAACTGGCTCATCTGCAATTCCAACCTTGATATGGCCTGTGAATGACTATTCAGAGTTTGTCCCTGGTTCTGCATGAAAACAGCCTGGGACTTAATGAAAGCCTCTATGCTCTCCTCCAATTTACTGATTTTCTTTTCCATTAGAGAGCCTTGGGAGGAGGAAGATGGGGCTTGACTGGGAAAAGGTGGTGGAGGAGCAGGATGGTGAAAGTTGTTGGAAAAATTAGGTCTGGGAGGATTGTTTGGGGCCCAGGAGAAATTTAGGTGATTCCTCCAGCCGGGATTGTAGGTCTGCGAGTAGGGATTGTGAGGCGGCCGTGAGTAAGCCGCGTTCATTTGTTCCGGTGGCACTTGCTGGGCATGGAAAACAGGACACTCTTTAAAGACATGGTTCGGTGCCTGACAATATAAACAACCCGGATTGTGAATTGGTGGTGGGTTGATCTGGTTGACACTAGCAGGCTCTTTTGTTTCTAGAGCCTCTATCCTTCTCATTAGGGTAGCAATCTTAGCCTCGGCAGCTATGGATGATTCTAAGGATAGGAGCCCTCCTCTTGAAGCTATAGATTGTGAATTCCTAGGTTTTTCCGAGGCTGGCTCCCATTGCAGGGTTCTCCGCTAAGTCCTTAAATAAATCCCAACCCTGATTCTCATCCTTCTACAAGAACCCTCCCTGACACATCGTTTCTAACAGGGTCTTAGTCTGATAATCTAGGCCATCGTAGAGAATCTGGCATTGGCGCCATTTCTCCACGCCATGATGAGGGCACTGAGCGAGGAGATCTTTGAATCGCTCAAAGTATCTCCAAAATGGTTCGCTCGGTTCTTGCTTAAACTGCATGATGTTCTTCCTAATGAGGGCAGTCTTGTGAATGGGGTAGAATTTCTTCAAGAAGGCCTTAACGAAATCATCCCAGGTCGTGACTGAATCTGCTGCCAAGCTGTACAACCACTTCTTAGCTAGGTCCTTTAGGGAAAAAGGGATGAAACGTAACCTAACAGCATCGTCTCCTAGCTGGGGTATACGCATCATGAGGCATACTTCTTCAAATTTCCTAACAAAGAAGTATGCGTCCTCTGATTCTAAACCATGAAATTTAGGAAGAGTGTTAATGAATTGGGGCTTTAACTCAAAATTATTACCGTTTGCTTTAGGAAGTTTTATGCAAGATGGAAGTGAAGTTCTGATCGGGTAAAATCTATCCTGAAGTGACGCCATCACCGGTTCTGGATGCAAGGGTAGAGAAGTGTTTCTTGTTAATCTGGAAGTTGACGGATCTCTTACCCACTCTTGCATGCAGCACACCACAACCAACGTGAAGACAACAAATAATCAAAAAAAGAACTAAAAACAAACAAAAGAAAGAAAAACAACCACAAGCCTTAGTTTAAAGTACCTGGACCTAAACGACTCCTAACTGGTCGATTCTCCGGGGAAGGTTGTTGCAGGAACTCGACTACAAGCTAATCGGCCAGGAAAGGGCAAAGCTCGGGGGGAGGTATCCGGGCAGAGCCACGGGCCTAATTATGCCAAACCACGGAGCTTTCGAGGCTTTACCTCTCAATCCACTTTCCTTAGACACCGATTTTGCAGGAGTATAGTTCTTACAATTTCCAACCTCGGTTAATCTCTTAGTGAGTCCGAGATGTCCCTAGGGCCAACGTCTATTGATTTTTAGTTAAGGCTTGAGAAAATGTGAGTGCACTTGGAGATGATTTTTGGGCTAAGGAAGGGTGATGAAATCCCCACCTTATCTTGCTTATTTGGGTTTTGCCCTTAAAGTCAATTGTGCAAGTGTACAGTTTATTCACAACAAGGTAACACTCAAAGCGGTAAATCACTTCAAAATGTTGGTCCTATTCTATATGAATGCACATGTACCTTGTCTCCAGCACTCTTCAACAGAAATTGAAATGAATTGAAATAGACACGTGCCCTATATGCAAAGGTCTAATCCAAATTTCAATTAAGCAACAAGTGAATTTCTGTTGAATTTATTACACATGCATATAGGTGAAGCATCCAAGGAAACTAAAAAATTAGAAAGCAATTTTTTTTTTTTTTTAGCGGCGCTCGGCAACCCTGCAAACAAGTTTGTTAGTACTTCAATCGGAAAAACTCGCTTTTACACGAATTTTTCCGAGGGCAAATGAATCCTCGCGCAATGTCCTTGGCCACCTATTTTGCTTCCCATGATAGTAAGCTCCTTGGTTCTTCTCCTACAGACAAAAACAAAGAATAATCTTTAGTAGTGAACAATAAAGCCTTTCCCTCCCCGGCAACGGCGCCAAAATTTGATCGACATAAAGCAAGTACTAAAATAAGAGAAGGAAGTGTGGGTCGAAGTTACTGCTTTTGCGATTCTTCTATAGTAGCGAAGTGGCTATACGGGTCGTATCCACAAGGAGGGAGAGCGATGGAAGCTTGATGCGGCTTTTATGTTCAAGAAAAGAGAATGTTCTTTGTTTCCAAATAAAGAATTGAAAAGTGAAAACAAGTTGTTTCAAGAATTGTTGGAAAATGTTTTAGCGGTTTGTAAAAGTGGGTTTTTCTTAATGGTAAAAACGCATGGCTAACTTTCTACTAATTTCTCCCACTAATCCCAAACTTCTTGAAGATGTGCCTCACGATGGATCATAGGCAAGCTTACCCCTTATGCAATGGAACTATTCACGTGGAAATCGAGTGAAAGTTCTTCCTATAACTTTACTTTACATGGCAAAAACTCGGACATTCCCATATCAAGATCCATTAGAAGGCAAGAATACGAGAAGACACGAGTGCACTAATGGTATCGGCAAAGTTAAAAGGAAAGTCTCTAACTTACAACAACAAGTAAAGTACAAAACTCATAGATCATCAAAAAAATCATTAAGTATGAAAAATAAGAAGGTAAATACTTGTAGGTAAGTTAGAGTTAGAACCCTCGTCTTAAGATGCCATAGCTCTTGTTTGCACAAGGCTTGTTTGACACTATTGACTCATACGGGTTATCAATCAAATAGTTAAAGATTAGTGGGTTAGTATTTAGTTAGCCATGCAATGGAGGAGTTAGTTACATATGGTGAAGAAAAGAACAACAAAAGAAAAGAGATAAACAGAAGGAGTTACACTGAAGCAAGAATGTAAAAGCAAATGAAAGCAAATGAAAACAACTAGTAAATGGAAAGAAGAAAGAGAAGTAATTACTTGTATTATCTTGTCACCTTCCAATACAACTTGTACACACTCTCTCTCTTTCACTCTAATGGCTAAAGCTAGAACTAGAAGAAGAACAACAACAACAACTACAAACTAAACATAAAACTACACAATTTGCTCTAAACTCTGGATCTCTTCCAACTGAAGACCCCAGGGGGGTATTTATAGGCACCAGGGGACATGGGCCACGTGGGAAGCACGTGGCCCAAAGCGCAGCGCGCGCGCGCGCCTGGCTTTGGGCAGCACGTCGCCCAGTCTGGCCCCTGTCAGGATCTTCTGCTGGTTTCTGGATTTGATGCTCTGAACTGACGCGCGCCTGCGCTTTGGGCAGCACGTCGCCCAGTCTGGCCCCTGTCAGGATCTTCTGCTGGTTTCTGGATTTGATGCTCTGAACTGACGAAATTGCCTCCCTAAAGTCAATGGCTACTTGGTAGGCCTTTGATCACCCCTTAAATGGTGATTTGAGTCTTCTTCTTCATTTTCACACCATTAACCTAGGATCAAGCAAGCAAGGTTTTATTAGCAGAATTTTACATGAAATAAATATGAGAATGTGATGAAAATTATGCAAAATTAGAGACTAATCAACCGCCTTTAGGCGTGAATACTTATGCTTATAAGGCATAAATATCCAGCTTAATTGGAAGATTTTTATATATTTTTTTCTTTTTTTTCTTTTTTTTCAAACTTATCTAATCATCTTTTGCATAAATACCAAAGTTTGCTTAGACCAAAGCACCTAGATAATCAATAATTAGATTTGTTTATTTTTCATATATATACATACATATATATATATATATATATATAATATATATATATATATATATATATATATATATATATATATATATATATATATATATATATATATTATATAAGGCATACGAATCTTTGTTTTTGAACCTAAGTGTGTAAGTGTATAAAGTGCGCATATTCATCAAGGCAAGGATCATGACTAAATTACTTTGACAAATTATCTTCCTAACCCTAAAAATCAAAAAAAATCTTATTTTGACCAAGTATAAGAAATCCTAATTAAGATTATCCTATCCTTAAAATTGACTTAATTTCTTACAAAACAATATGTCAATATTGTTTCTATTTTCAAAAAGTTTTTTTTTAAAAGTAAAGAAAATGTTAATAATAAATTTTTTTGTTTTTTTAAAAAAGAAAAACCTAAGTTATGTTAGAACCCTCCCCCACACGTATCGCATGCATTGTCCTCAATGTATGAATTAATGCATGCATGAAAAAGAAAAAAGTGAAGGAAAATATTACCTTAAGGTGGTGGTTCCGGTGGTGGTCTGATTGGTCCACGAAATGCAGCCAAATCGAATTTGCGTTGAGTTCAGAGGAACCCACCAGAAACCTCTCTAATATAACCACTAAAATGATGATACATGAGTAATTTTTATTAAATATTTTATCCATCTAATTTTCAAATTTCATAATTAATTTCGGAGTCAATTTTATCAACATCATTGTCCCAAAATGGAGTGTGAAAAGATGGAATGATTGACTTGGACTTAGAAAGTACAGGAACTAATAACCAACTCATGAAAGTGACTTAAGTTAAGTAAAGGTTCAGAAGTTGAGATTGGTTCGAGAAGTGGTCCAAATTAAGAAGTTGAAACTCAAGTCCATATTCATTTTCCAACAATGGAATGTGACTTAATATTGGTGATTCAAGTTCAAGAATGACAGGTGTGGGAATCAAAACTGACTCTAAAATATTATTCAAGTCGGATAACAAAACAGGAGTCAATATTGATTTGAAAATTTGAACTGGATCACAAATTTGAGAATCTAGGTCACATTCTCATTGAGTTCAATTTCATAAAAATGAGAACTTGCCAATTTGTCAATGGGACTTTCAAAAGTATGAAATTGATCAAGTTCAATATGATGATCATAAAAGATTGACGATTCAATTCATGATGAATTGGCACAGGATCCAAAATTGACTCAGGAAAAAATTGAAATTAGGTGAAGAATTCGAGAGTCATTATTGAGTCAGGAAGTAGAATTGAATCACCAAGTTGGGTTTCAGAATCATATTCATTCTCAAGTTCAATTTCAGGAAAGGGATAACTTGCCAAACTGTCAATGTTATTTTCAATATTTAGGGTTTGGGCAAGTTCAAATGGATGTGCTGAAATGGAATCTTGTTTTCTAAAACAACATGATTATTCGGCTCTAACAGAATGGTTAGTGACATCAGAAATGGTCAAACGGTGAGAATGGAGAGTTTGGACCATCATATCTATGTCATGATTACGAGCGGTTTGAGCCTGAGTCATGGCTTCAATCATCTTTTCAAGTCAATTGGTTCATTGTTGTGTTGCGATTGGACTTGAAAAGATGAAGTTTTATTTTGGAATTTATGGTGAAAATGTGAGTCTGTCAGATTTTGTGATTGTTGCTTGGACTCACGCATACTAATTTCCAAGATTGATGATTTTTTATTTTGAACTGGTGGAACTAAAATAGAATCTTGAAAAATTATGGACAAGGTGGATAAGGAGGACAAGTTGGTTGAAAATTAGATTCGAGAGAGGTGAATCCCCATTGACTCTGTGAAGAGTTGAGATTATTTTGAAAATTTTGGTCATAAGATTGGGGGCATGGGTTATATTGATTCGGATATGACCAATCTGGCACACTAGATTAGTTAAAGTTATGATATGCCAGGTTGATAATATCCGACAAAGAGGTCGGGTGTAATATGAATCACCATTAAAATTAAAAAATTATTGTTATAAGTCATATCACACAGGAAATGTCAAATACAAACAAAGAAAATCAAACAAATAAGCAAACAAATAAAAAGAAAAAATCTAACCTAAGTTAGGTTAAACCTTAGACCTAGATGACTCCTAACTGGTTAGACTATCCACGAGTTATATTATTGAATCTGACTACAAGTTAATCGGCCAGGTAGGGGCAAGATTGGTGGGAGGTATCGGCGCAAAAACGACGGGCCTAATTAAGCCAAACCACCAACCTTTGGGGTTTCACCCCTCATTCCCCAACCTTAGTCACCGATTTGGCAAGAGTCAAATTCAAATCAACTTCCCCCTTAGGCCAGCCTCCTATTTGAGTCTGAAATGTCCCTAGGCCAATGTCTACTCAGTTTTACTTAGGCTTAGGTTAGTGAGTGAGGAGATTATTTGTGGGCTAAACGAGGGTAATGACTTCCCCACCTTATCTTATTTATAGGACAAACTCTTAAATCAATTTAGTACAGCGTACAATTATATAGAAAAAAGTAACACTCAAGCACTATTTCATACAAGAATGAACCTTATATTAAATGCTATGCACACATACCTTGGCTCCAGCACTCTTCAACAGTAAATAGAAAATGTAATGAAATAGACACGTGCCTAAATGCAAAGTCTAAATCATTTTTAGCATTTACAATCAATCTTTTACTATTGTTGTTAGAAAGTATATATAGTGAGATAAACAAGGAAATAAAAAGCTACAGAAATTCAGATTTTCAATTCTGCCAACCTGCGGAAATATAGGTAATAGTTCACTCAGATTGCCACAGGAATGTAGCAATCTGAGGGCTTCTGGGCTCTGCTTTCTTGAGCAGAGTCCCAGGCCACTTATATGTCCACTGCAGCAAAAATTTCTTATTGTTAAATCTGTACACCAAAAACAAAGAAGAAACTTAACCAAAAATGTAAATCTAAAAAGAGAATAACTTACCGTCCCTCCCCGGCAACGGCGCCAAAATTTGATTGAGGTTTTACCTGCCCATAAAATGCAGAATTTCAGAACTTTTAAAATAATAATGCAAAGGTGCTCAATTCTATTACTATAACAAGTGGCTATACGAGTCGTGATCCACAAGGAGGAACTAGCAATGGAAGCTTTTTAGTAAGTTCTCTTTTATGCTACAATTAATGGTTAAAAATTCTTCTTTTAGTTCTTAAAAAGAAAAAGAGAAAAATGGAGTTAAAGTCAAGTTAGAAAGAAAATGGTAGAATGAGAAGGTGGAGAAAATAGAAGTGATATGTACAAAGAAATTGAAAAAGAGTGACAAAGATTTGGGTGATTATGGTGTTGGTGATCTACACTAAAATTTACAAGAAAAGAAAGAAAAACTAAAACCTAAATAATATACTTACCTCTTTGGCACCTGCTTACCTTTTTACCGTATCGATGATGTACCTTTACTTGAAGGCGAGCGAAGCATGGCAGATAAGATCTTCCCCCTTCCCATTTATACTATAAAATGAAGGGGCGAGCTATACTATCATAGAAATGGATATCCTTCACCATAAGCCATTAACGCACTTGCAAGGACAAGACAACTTCGAGGTTATGGGTTTCATTTGGAACCACAAACACAGAAGAAGGAAGCAAACAAAAATAAGAATAGAAAAGAAAAGGAAACCTCTATTTGATTCAAATAACAATGAAAGAAATGATTACTTATAACGGTATCACCTTCAGTACAAGCTTGCTCTCATTCCTCCATGAAAGTCTCCTCTGCTCTCAGTTACATAAATAAGACAAAAATTACATAAAAGAAAACAAAAAACCTAAGTTACAAACTATAAATTAGCCTAAGTTCTACTCTCTGCTTGGTCGTTCTCTGTACGCTCTGAAAATTCCAGCATTTATAGGCAAAACCCAACAGGAGAGGGCATAGGAAGATTGGGAGAGCTAACGCTCCCCCACCATTACAACAAATCCGCGAAAACGTGGCTATGGCCTCATTTCTGCAGCCTGGGTGTGGCCAGGTGGCCACACCCAAATGGGGGGGTCCCTTATTTTTGAGAGATTATTTTATCTGGTTCTAGATTTCTCGTTTCAGCTCTTGGATTTGACGAAATGGCCTTTGATCATTGGCTTAACTGGTTGATTTGAAGAGATATATTTTTAACTGATTTTCAACCGATCTGAGCCTACCTGATCTGCCCTGATTTACTGACTTTAAATTAATTCAGATTTAAATCAGAATTTGATGGCTTTTTGGGCTCGTTTCTCTTCCCTCTCCTTTAGTAATGGGCCTGCAAATAAATTAAATAATAATTAGGAAAAAACAGAGTTTATTCTATAATAAGTATGAGAATACGATAATGAATGTGCAATATTAGTGACCGATCAGCAAGATATAAGAGAGATAGAGTTGAGAGATAGTGGATCAAACACAAATACTAAGATTATATTTTTGAGGTTTGAGCCACTGCTCTATTCCCTTTGCCTTCCACACAGAAGGATCTCTACTACATCCACACGAACTTCCAAATGGACCTCCACCGAGGAATTACAACTCAACGCCCAGGAGTACACAATTCCTCTCTCTAAAACAAACACCTCTATACAAGAGAAAAGCACAAATTCAAAGCAAGAAAAAATTTACAACTTGGTGATCTAATGATCACAAACTATCTTAGTGATCTCAAGGATCACAAATAATTTTCTTACGAAACAAAGATCCTAAAGATAGATTTGAGATGATTGCTCAAGTATGTGAGAAAAACAAAGCATTGAAAATTAAACAACAAAGAAAATACTTGAAAAAAACTTCTTGATGGATATATAAAATGAAGAGCAAAATAATTTCCAAAGATTTGATTTCTTTGATTTTCTGAAACTTTAAAATAAATAAAGATAGAGAATTTTAGCACAAAAACTCTTTTGAAAACTTTGTTAAAAATACTTCAGAAGGTGAGAAAAATTGCTCTAAAAATCTTGGTTAAAACTAGCCTCAAAGGACCCATATTTATAGGGTCTGAAAATATAGCCATTGGGGTCCATATCGGTCAAAACTGACTTGTCGGTGACCTGTCGGTCGACCAGTCAACAGTCAGATTTCTGACCATTGGGCTATCGATCGACGGCCGGTCGACCGTCCCAAGGCAAATTTCCTATCGGTCGACCGCCCGGTCGACCAAGGCCAAAACCAAAGAGAGAACTCTCTAGTCGGTCGACCATGCGGTCGATCGGGCCTATTTTCACAGAGTAGACTCTCTGGAACGGCAACCGCCCGGTTGATCTCTAAAGCCTGTGCACTTTTGTGCACGTCAGTCGACCAGTCAGCTGACCGCGCTAGGCTTCAGTCGACCGGTCGGTCAACCATTAGCAACCCAAAAATCAGGTTATAGGGTTTGAAAACTTGGACTTTTAATACCTATAAAATCTCATAAAATCACATAAAATCTACAAAATAAATTCTTATTAATATTTGAAGAACAAATACGTGTTACTAAAATTCAGAACATATTTCAAACAATTTGACCTATTTATGTGATATGAAAATTTAGCTTTAAACAAAAATGGTATTTTTCAAAACTTAGATTTTGAAATGAAATCTGTTTTCTCCAAACTTATAAAAATACAAAAAGATATTAGAAACACTTTTGAAGCATATTGTGTATGGATTAAACCCAATCCACATATAAAAGATATATCTATATTTTTGACATTAAATCTAAAACTAAGTTTTGTTAAAAGCAAAACTTAAAATCATGAATTAGAACCATCAAATTAAGTTTTTAGTCAATATGAAACATAGATGTATTGGATGAAATCTAATATACATTAAACTATGTAAAACTTCTTTCGATTCGATCTAAAATCATATATGTATTCTTTGAAAAGCCAAAACCAGTTAAACTGAAACCAAAACTATTATCTTTTGTGTGTGTATACTTGAGCATACCAAGACTAAGCTATTCTTACACGAAATCTAAAACAAAACAAAACTAAACAAACGATGTCTTCTTATAGAATTCCTTTTTCAAGCTGATTCGATCCAAATTTGATCCAAAGGAGCTAGATGCAATTGTTGCGATGAGCTCTTGAATCAACACTTGTTTGCTTCAACACATTGACTGTGAATCTCTTGTTAAAGTCAAATCACTACTAATATCGTGATCGATATCTGAAACTTATTAAACACAAGATCATTAGTAAACTAACTTTCATAAGTTAGTCATTATTAAAACAAAGGTGAAAGGCCTCCAGCCAACAATACACACCACACACACATATATACACACACACACACACACATATATATACACATATTTGTGTCATTCCAGAAGGATTCGATGCCGAGTCCTTCCCACTCAAATACAAGCCTACGACATCTGATTGCAAGATCCACTCAGTTGAAGTTGATATACATTATTAAAGTAGATAAAAAAATCTAAATCAAGTGTTTTGAATACTTTTTGCACATTTATCAAGTAGACGCAAAATGGATGGTCGAAATAGCATATCATGTAGATATTTCTTTAGACAAACAAATTCTTTATCCAACTATTTGGCCATGATTTAAACATTTAAAAGCTCCTACATACAAATTTTTGTTAGGTTTCAAATATTCTATACCGTTAAACTAACCAACTTACTACATTTGACCGTCCATTTTGTTGATGGATGTGCAAAAAATATTCAAATCATTTGATTTTTATTTTTAATTACTTTAAATAATAAAGATCAAGTTCAACAGAGTAGACCTTGTATTTGAATATCGTAGCATGGTATTTGAATGAGAAGAATTCGGGCTTTAACCTTTCCAGACTACATAAGAGTGTGTGTGTGTGTGTATACAGAAAATTGTATATCAGCCGACAGTTGAGAGAGTCTCTCAGTCAGCAGTGATGGGGCGCAATATGTGCCACAGATCTAGTTCATCTTCATAAAGATCCCGCTTTTGAAAAACTAAAATTACTAAAAGACCTTGTTGTTCAAAATATAGTTTTTCTTGGGATGAGCTTTGTATTCTCTATTATTATTTTTCCTCTCATTATTCTCTCTATCTCTTGCACGTGTTCAGATCTGAATTTCGATTTCGCAGATAACCTCTATCTTAGAAAATCAGGATCAGATCTTGATTTCGAGTTCGCAAACATAAATTTCATGTATCAAATCTTTATCGATCTCTTCATCTCAATCTGTTATCCCCCTATATCAGATTTCTCTTGGCCTGCCCTTTTTTATGTCAAACCCGAACTATAATTCATCTCCTGCCAACCCATCTCGCCGCCGCCCACTTTATCCTCAACTGCATATGAGTTAGGTATCTTCAAGTGCAACTTTATTATTGAACAAAACAAATGCAGTAAGAGAAAGAACTTTGGATGCTGAAGTAAAGGTTAATTTTTTTTCAGATTTATGTATTATTTATGTCATTGTTGGTCGCAATCCTCACTGAAAAAATTATTATGTTTATATTGAGACTGCGACCTGTAGTGGCAATCACAAGGTTGATATAAAGAATGCGGCCTTGGTTGCAATCCTCATCAACATATTTAACTTTTGCTATAGTGATAATGTGACTTTTATTGCAGTTCTAAAGTAATATGAATACTTGTTTATTAATTTGTTTATACGTAAATATTATATTTTTTAGGAATGCAACTAAGCTCGCAATGGTCAATACAATAACTTTTCAATTATTATAAATTGTGACCTTAGTCGCAATCTTAAATTATATTAGGCTGGTGACCTTAATCGCAGTACTTTTATTATATTAATATTGCAGTCTTAGTAAGTCATTTATTATATAAAGACTGCGATTATGATCGTAGTATTTCATAAAACAATTTCCCAACTCTTATAAGCAGTGACCTTAGTCACAGTCCTCAATTATATTAGGACAGCGACCTTAGTCGCAGTTGCAATCTCTTATTATATTAATGATGTGCTCTTTGTAATAGTCATTTAATACATATTAACTGTGTGCTGAGTCGCAATCCTACTTATTTTCTGTTCTTTAATCTAATATTTTGTAGAAAATGAATTTGCATGGTGAAATGCCTAGAAGTGAAATTATTTTTTGTAGGACAGGATTTTACATCAGATGATGAGGCATACAACTTGTATAATTGATCGGCAAAAAGTAAGTACTAAAATAAGAGAAGGGAATGTGGGTTGATGTTACTGCATTTGCGATTCTTCCGTAGTAGCGAAGTGGCTAAACGGGTCGTATCCACAAGGAGGGAGAGCGATGGAAGCTTGATGCGACTTCAAAGTTCAAGAAGAAAGAAAGTTCTTGTTTCCAAATAAAGAATTAAAAGTGAAAATAAGTTGTTTTTAAGAATTGTTGGAAAATATTTTGGGGGTTTGTAAAAGAGATTTTTTTTCTTAGTTGTAAAAATGCATGGCTAACTTTCTACTAAGTGCTCCCATTAATTTCTAACTTTTGGAAGATAGCCTCACGATGGATCATAGGCGAACACAAACCTTTTGCATTGGAACTATTCACGTGAAAATCGAGTGAAAGTTCATCCTAAAACTTAGCTTTACACGGCAAAAACTCGGACATTCCCTTATCAAGATCCGATAGAAGGCGAGAATAAGGGAAGACTCAAGTGCACTATTGGTATCGGCAAAGTTAAAAGGAGAAGTCTCTAGCTTACAATAATAAGTAAAGTACACAATTCATAGATCATCAAACTCATTAAGCATGAAGTATAAGTAAGTAAATACTTGTAGGTAAATTAAAGTTAGAACCCTCGTCTTAAGATGCCATAGCTCTTGTTTGCACAAGGCTTGTTTGACACTATTGACTCATTTGGGTTATCAATCAGTGTTAGAAATTAGTGGGTTAGTAGTTAGTTAGCCATGCTAATGAAAAGTTAGTTAGCCATAAAAGTAAAAGAAACAACAAAGGAAAAGAAGTGGAGAGAGGGAGTTACACTACAAGAAAACAAAAGAAAAGAAAAGTTAAAAGAAGGAAGTTACACTACAACAAAGTAAAAGAAAAGGAGTGAAGAAGAAGGAAGTTACGCTACAACAAGGAAGTAAAGCAATTGGCAAAGACAAGTAAATGGAAAGAAAGAAGAGAAGTAGTACTTGTATTAGCTTGTCACCCTTCCAATACAACACTTACACACTCTCTCTCTCTTTCACTCTAATGGCTAAAACAACAACTAGAAGAAGAACAACAACAATTACTACAAACCTAAAAATAAGATTACAAAAACTTGCTCTAACTCTGAATCTGCTCAAACTGAAGACCCCAGGGGGTATTTATAGGCACCAGGGAAAGGGGGCCACGTGGGAGCACGTGGCCCAAAACGCAGGCGCGCGCGCCCAAATGGTCGCGGAAACGCGACCCAGGCTGGGCGGCGCGCGCCCAGTTTTGGACAGTACGCTGCCCAGTCTGTCGTCTGTCCATCTGAGCTCCTGGATTTTCGATTTGATGCCCTAGACTGACAAAATCTTCACTCTAAAGTCAATGGCTACTTGGTAGGCTCTTAATCACCAATTAAATGGTGATTTAGGTCTTCTTCTCATATGCACACCATGGACCTAGGATCAAGCAAGTAAGGTTTTATTAGCAAAATTTTACATGAAATAAATATGAAAATGTGATGAAAATTATGCAAAATTAGAGACTAATCACACCCCCACACTTATCTTTTTGCTCGTCCCGAGCAAAACAAAAATGAGAACATGATTACACCACTTTCGCAGGTGACGCGATTGCACTGAACATGTGCAACAAGCCGTTAAACTCTAGGTTTCCCCTAAAGGAGTGTTGTCTCCTGAGGGTTTTCAGCGATTGCACCCACAAAATTCAGTAAGTAAAGAAAAGAAGTTAGTTGTTAAAAAAATTTTTTAATGAAAAAGAACTTTCAATCATCTAAGTAAAAATGACCGAATGATATAAGAATTAGGTTTAACCCTCATAAACCCTCTTTTACTTTAGCCTTCATAAAAGAAGAAACTATGGTTTTCTTTAAAATTAGAAAGGATCTTGTACTTCTAACTCATTCTTTTATTTTACTTTAGATAGATATGCATACTGTGTAAGTGTGATGTGCTTGGGATTTTTCAATTCAACTTTGAATATCTTTTAATTTTATTAATATTTACTTATTATTCTTGGTTCCATTAGGCTTTCTACTTCACTTATGTAACACATATCAAACCGATGACTCGCAAACCAGATGGTCTTAGGGCACCAGGTGGAAAAACACCCTTCAGGTCAAATATGCAAGTGGAGTAGGCCACGAAATCAAGATTTATATATTAATTTTTTTTTTGGCATGAGTAATCATGCTTCTTGAGGCACAATTATCCAGCTTTTTTTTTTTAGAGTTGTGTCTCTAAATCCCAAGCATGTGTGTGAATTATGCATATTCTACTCAGGCTAAATAAAAGGTATGAGTTATTTTCCTTATCCCTCCTATCTTTTTAGTCAAACCATTCTTTCTTGTTTACTTAGGCAAAAAAAAAGATTCCTTAATAAGGTTCCCGTAATTCCTACAATCTTTGGTATGTTTATAAAGAGTATGAAATTTCTTTTCAATCTAGATTTTTTTTTTGAAAGAAGAAAGAAGAATAAAAAGAAAAAGAAAAGTGTTAGCACCCCCCACACCTATCTAATGCATTGTCCTCAATGAATGCATATGGAAATGCGAATGCAATAAATAGGGGGAATAAATGATGTCACCGTCTTCGTGGACTCGGGCCGGCCAAGTGCGAATAGGCTAAAAAAAATGTAGAAGGGGTAAGCATAAAACAAGTTTTTTTTTTTGTTTATTTATTTGTTGTGGTTAGGTGTATGACGGGGCAAAAAGAGTTAGCACACTATCATCCGGAGTCATGGGCTCAGTGGTCAAGAAGGGCTTCAGTCTTTTCCCATTAACTTTGAATTTCGTGTTGTTCTTAGGGTCTGTAATAAGCACATCACCGTGTGGGAAAACAGTGCGCACAATGAACGGTCCTGACCAACGAGTTTTCAGCTTCCCCGCGAAAATATGAAGACTAGAGTTATATAGCAGAACCCTATCTCCCGGTGCAAAGTTTTTCCGGGTTATGATTTAGTCATGGAAAAGTTTAGTTCTGCTCTTGGTGATTCGGGCATTCTCATAGGCTTCATTCCGTATCTCCTCTAATTCTGAAATCTACATTTTCCTAATTTCACCGGCCTTGGTCAGATCAAAGTTGAGTTGCTTAATTGCCCAGAGGGCCCGGTGTTCTAACTCTACTGGCAGATGACAGGTTTTTCCAAACACGATTCTATAAGAAGACATCCCCAGAACTGTCTTAAAAGCAGTGCGGTAAGCCCACAATGCATCATTGAGCTTAACCGACCAATCCTTTTGGTTTTGTCCGACAGTCTTTTCCAGAATAAGCTTGAGTTGTCGATTGGTGACTTCTACCTGCCCATTTGTCTGGGGATGATACGGAGTCGATAACTTGTGATTGATGGAATATTTTCGCATCAGAGCTTCAAAAACTCTGTTGTAGAAATGCGATCAATTATCACTAATTATCGCTCGAGGGGTGCCAAATCGGAGAAGATGTTTTCTTTAAGAAATTTGACAACCACTTTGTTGTCATTCATCTTAGTTGGCACAGCTTCTACCCACTTAGAGACATAATCTACAGCAACCAAAATGAACTGGTTGCCGAAGGAATTGGGGAATGGCCCATGAAATCGATACCTCATACATCAAAAATTTCAACTTCAAGGATCGGATTCAGGGACATCATTTCTCTTCTTGAAATTTTCCTAATTTTCTGACAATTTGCGCATGACTTGAAAAATGATATGAGTCTTTGAACAAAGTGGGCCAGTAGAACCACTTTGTAGAACCTTTTCTGCAGTCTTGCGGGGACCGAAGTGTTCTCCACATGCAAGGTCGTGGCAAAAGCTGAGCGCACTCCTCTGTTCCTCCTCGGGTATGCATCGTCTAATTATTTGGTCGGGACAATACTTAAAAAGATACGGTTCTTCCCAGAAGAAGTACCGTACTTGGTAAAGAAGCGGTATTGGTCTTGCTTTGTCCAGTCAGCGGGTAATTGTCCCATGGTCAGGTAATTAACGATGTCAGCATACCAGGGTTCCTTAAGAATGGCTAGGATGTGCTCGTCTGGGAAATCCTCGTTGATCGGAGCTTGGATGGTTGGTGCATTCGGAATTCGTGAGAGATGATCAGCAACCACATTTTCTATACCTCTTTTATCCCGAATTTCTAAGTCAAATTCTTGAAGCAAAAGGATCCACCGAATCAGTCGGGCTTTTGCTTCCTTCTTGGTCATGAGGTATTTCAGGCCGAGTGATCCGTAAAAATCACCGTTTTTGAACCTAACAAGTAAGGTCGGAACTTTTCTAACGCAAAGATTACGGCCAAGAATTCGTTCTCAGTCGTTGTATAGTTCTGTTGGGCGTCATTCAAGGTCTACTCGAATCGTAGATCACGTGCTGCCTATTATCGATGCGCTGTCCTAGCACAGCGCCAATAGCAAAATCAGATGCATCACACATGATTTCAAATGGCTGGGCCCAATTAGGAGCAGAAATGATGGCACAGAAATCAGTTCTTGCTTATGCTTCCCCCATGACTTGAAACATTCATCGTTGAAATCAAAGGCACGTCCTTAGCGAGCAGGTTGGTTAAGGCCTCGCGATTTTGCTAAAGTCCTTAATGAACCGTCGGTAGAACCCAGCATGCCCTAGAAAGGATCTAATATCCTTGATGCTTTTGGGTGGTGGAAGTTTAGCAATCACTTCTACCTTAGCCTTATCTACTTCTATGCCTCTTCACGAAATCTCATGGCCCAAGACAATTCCCTGTCTCACCATAAAGTGACATTTTTTCCAGTTTAGAGTTAGGTTCTTCTCAATGCATCTTTATAGCACTAACTCTAAATGATGAAGACACTGATCAATGAATCTCCATAGATGGAGAAGTCATCCATGAAAATCTCAAGAAAACGTTCCACCATGTCAGAGAACAAACTAAGCATGCACCATTGGAACATTGCAGGAGCATTGCACAATCCAAAAGGCATGCGCCGATAAGCAAAGGTTCCGAACGGGCAGGTAAACGTCATCTTTTCCTGGTCTTCTGCAGCAATAGGGATTTGATTGTATCCCGAGTATCCATCTAGAAAGCAGTAGTACTCATGTCCAGCCAAACGCTCAAGCATTTGGTCGATAAAGGGTAGCGGGAAGTGGTCTTTACGGGTAGTTGCATTTAACTTCCTGTAGTCGATACAAACACGAACCTTGGTAGGCAATCTTATTTGTACCAACTCTTTTTCCTCATTTTCTACTACCGTAAAGCCAGCCTTCTTTGAGACCGCATGAACAGGGCTAACCCATTGACTATCAGAAATGGGATAAATTATCCCATTATCTAATAGTTTTCAGAATTTCAGCCTTAACTGTCTCTTGCATGAGAGGGTTAAGCCTGCATTGTGGGTCCCTCCTAGGGGTTGCTTCATCGACTAAATGGATTCTGAGTTGTACTATGGCTGGACTTATTCCCTTGATGTCCTTCATCGTCCATCCAATGGCTTCCCTATGTCTTTTCAGAATAGACATTAAGCGGTCCTCTTGTTACTCAGTCAGGTGTGATGCTATGATGACTGGCAAGGTGTCCTTTCCGCCCAGGTAGACGTACTTGAGGTGTTCAGGCAGGTCTTTTAGCTCTAGGGAAGGTGTTTCTTCATTGGAGGCAATCTCTAGGCTTTCAATCCTAGGATGGGGTACACTGGGGCTTGATGCCCAATCCACTGCTGAATCTACGATCTGGTCTAGATTAAAATCCTCAGCCTCTAGATCCAACTCGGCCTTAGTTTCTGTCTCCATGCTTTCCTCATGCTTACTGGTTAGGTTTTCAATAGAATTGACCTCAAACGTCTGATCATTGACATCCCTAGGTTGTCTTCCAAGATTGAAGACATTGCCTTCCTTCGTCATGTCTCCAAAAGTCATCGCATGGACCCGTTCTTACAGTTGATTATGGCATTGGCTATAGCAAGGAATGGGCGCCCTAAGATGATGGGAGTTTGAGACCTAAGATTGGACACAGGTTGGGTCTCAAGCATAATGAATTCAACGGAGTAAATGAAATCTCCGACCCAGATGAGGACGTCTGTGATTTCCCCCTTAGGGATCTTCACAGATCGGTCGACTAGCTAAATCGTGACTCGAGTTGGGCTTAGCTCGCCTAACCCAAGTTGCTGGTATACTGAGAGAGGTAGCAAGTTGATACTTGCTCCTAGGTCAAGAAGCGCTCTACTGATTTCGGTCTGTCCTATGGTGCAGGAAATGGTGGGACATCCGGGATCCTTGTATTTCACCAGAATGGGACCAGACAGAATTTCACTTATATTAGTGGCCAAGAAGACTTTCTTGGGCACATTGGTCTTTCTCTTCTTTGTACACATATCCTTAAGAAATTTGGCATAAGCCGGGACTTGTTGGATAGCGTCAAGAAGTGGCACATTTAATTTGACCTGGTTGAACATCTCTAGCATTTTCTCCATGTGCATATTTTTATTGTTGTTCCTAAGCCTATTGGGAAAGGGTGCTACAGGCTTATGAACTTGTTCAGCAGCTTTGTCCTCGTCAGATGTTTGTGGAGTGGATTGGGAGGAACTAGCAGAGGTGGAGGCTGGAGTAGGATCAGGATGGATTGGACTTTTCTGTTAGTAGACCTGGTTATCTACCTTTTTTTCAGATCGCAGTGTGTGAACAGCATTGCACTGGTTAATCGATGGATCCTGAATTTCATATGCGTGATTGGAGGTTTTAGGGTTAACTAATGGCTGACTAGGCAAAGTACCCTTAGGTCTTTCACCTAGGGAGCTAGCTAATTGGCTCATCTGCATTTCCAATCTTGATATGGCTTGTGAATGACTGTTCAGAGTTTGTCCCTGGTTTTGCATAAAAGCGGTTTGGGACTTTATGAAAGCCTCTATGCTCTCCTCCAATTTACTGATTTTCTTTTCCATTGGTGAGCCTTGGGAGGAGGAAGCTGGGGCTTGACTGGGAAAAGTTGGTGGAGGAGTAGGATGGTGAAAGTTGTTGGAAAAATTAGGCCTGGGAGAAATATTTTGGGCCCAGGAGAAATTGGGGTGATTTCTCCAGCCGGGATTCTAGGTCTGTGAGTAGGGGTTGTGAGGCGGCCGTGAGTAAGCCGCGTTCATGTGTTCCGGTGGCACTTGTTGGGCATGAAAAAGGGCACTCTTCAAAAACATGGTTTGGTGCCTGACAATATGAACAACCCGAATTGTGAATTGGTGGTGGGTTGATCTGGTTGACACTGGCAGGCTCTTTTGTTTCCAGAGCCTCTATCCTTTTCATTAGGGTAGCAATCTTGGCCTCGGTAGCTATGGATGATTCTAGAGATAGGAGCCCTCCTCTTGAAGCTATAGATTGTGAGTTCCTAGGTTTCTCTAAGGCTGGCTCCCATTGCAGGGTTTTTTCCGCTAAATCCTCAAATAAATCCCAACACTGATTCTCATCCTTCTGCAAGAACCCTCCCTGACACATCGTTTCTAACAAGGTCTTAGTCTGATAATCTAGGTCATCGTAGAGAATCTGACACTGACGCCATTTCTCCACGCCATGATGAGGGCAATGAGCTAGGAGATCTTTGAATCGCTCAAAGTATCTCCAAAATGGTTCGCTCAGGTCTTACTTAAACTGCTTGATGTTCTTCCTAATAAGGGCAGTTTTGTGAATTGGGTAAAATTTCTTCAAGAAGGCCTTGAAATCATCCCAGGTCGTGACTGAATCTGCTGCCAAGCTGTACAACCATTTCTTAGCTAGGTCCTTTAGGAAAAATGGATGAAACGTAACCTAACGGTATCGTCTCCTAGCTGGGGTATACGCATCATGAGGCATACTTCTTCAAATTCCCTAACAAAGAAGTATGCGTCCTCTGATTCTAAACCATGAAATTTGGGAAGAGTGTTAATGAATTGGGGCTTTAACTCAAAATTATTGCCGTTTGCTTCAGGAAGTTTTATGCAAGATGGAAGTGAAGTTCTGATCGGGTAAAATCTATCCTGAAGTGATGCCATCACCAGTTCTGGATGCAAGGGTAGAGAAGTGTTTCTTTTTAATCTGAAAGTTGATAGATCTCTCACCCACTCTTGCATGCAGCACACCACAAACAACGCAAAAACAACAAACAATCGAAAAGAATGAAAAAAAACAAACAAAAGAAAGAAAAATAACCACAAGCCTTAGTCTAAGGTACTTGGACCTAGACGACTCCTAACTGGTCGATTCTCCGGGGAAGGTTGTTGCAGGAACTCGACTACAAGCTAATCAGCCAGGATAGGGCAAAGCTCGGGGGAGGTATCCGGGCAGAGCCACGGGCCTAATTATGCCAAACCACGGAGCTTTCGAGGCTTTACCTCTCAATCCACTTTCCTTAGACACCGATTTTGCAGGAGTATAGTTCTTACAATTTTCAACCTCGGTTAATCTCTTAGTGAGTCCGAGATGTCCCTAGGCCCAACGTCTATTGATTTTTAGTTAAGGCTTGGGAAAATGTGAGTGCACTTGGAGATGATTTTTGGGCTAAGGAAGGGTGATGAAATCCCCACCTTATCTTGTTTATATGAGTTTTGCCCTTAATGTCAATTGTGCAGGTGTACAGTTTATTCACAACAAGGTAACACTCAAAGCGGTAAATTACTTCAAAATGTTAGTCCTATTCTATATGAATGCACACGTACCTTGTCTCCAGCACTCTTCAACAGAAATTGAAATGAATTGAAATAAACACGTGCCCTATATGCAAAGGTCTAGTCCAAATTCTAATTAAGAAACAAGTGGATTTCTGTTAAATTTATTACACATGCATAAGGTGAAGCATCCAAGGAAACTAAAATTTAGAAAGTAATTTTTTTTTAGCGGCTTTCGGCAACCCTGCAAACGAGTTAGTTAGTACTTCAATCGGAAAAACTCGCTTTTACACGAATTTTTCCGAGGGCAAATGAGTCCTCGCGCAATGTCCTTGGCCACCTCTTTTGCTTCCCACGATAGTGAGCTCCTTGGTACTTCTACACACAAAAAGAACAATCTTTAGTAGTGAACTATAAAGCCGTTCCCTCCCCGGCAACGGCGCCAAAATTTGATCATCAAAAAGCAAGTACTAAAATAAGAGAAGGGAGTGTGGGTTGATGTTACTGCTTTTGCGATTCTTCCGTAGTAGCGAAGTGGCTATACGGGTCGTATCCACAATGAGGGAGAGCGATGGAAGCTTGATGCGGCTTCAAAGTTCAAGAAGAAAGAAAGTTCTTGTTTCCAAATAAAGAATTGAAAAGTGAAAATAAGTTGTTTTTAAGAATTGTTGGAAAATATTTTGGGGGTTTGTAAAAGAGATTTTTTTTGCTTAGTTGTAAAAATGCATGGCTAACTTTTTACTAAGTGCTCCCACTAATTTTTAACTTTTGGAAGATAGCCTCATGATGGATCATAGGCGAACACAAACCTTTTGCATTGGAACTATTCACGTGGAAATCGAGTGAAAGTTCATCCTAAAACTTACCTTTACACGGCAAAAACTCGGACATTCCCTTATCAAGATCCGATAGAAGGCGAGAATAAGGGAAGACTCGAGTGCACTATTGGTATCGGCAAAGTTAAAAGGAGAATTCTCTAGCTTACAATAACAAGTAAAGTACACAACTCATAAATCATCAAAACTCATTATGCATGAAGTATAAGCAAGTAAATACTTGTAGGTAAATTAAAGTTAGAACCCTCGTCTTAAGATGCCATAGCTCTTGTTTGCACAAGGCTTGTTTAACACTATTGACTCATTTGGGTTATCAATCAAGTGTTAGAAATTAGTGGGTTAGTAGTTAGTTAGCCATGCTAATGAAAAGTTAGTTAGCCATAAAAGTAAAAGAAACAACAAAGGAAAAGAAGTGGAGAGAGGGAGTTACACTACAAGAAAACAAAAGAAAAGAAAAGTTAAAGAAAGGAAGTTACACTACAACAAAGTAAAAAAAAAGGAGTGAAGAAGAAGAAGTTACACTACAACAAGGAAGTAAAGCATTGGCAAAGACAAGTAAATGGAAAGAAGGAAGAGAAGTAGTACTTGTATTAGCTTGTTACCCTTCCAATACAACACTTACACACTCTCTCTCTTTCACTCTAATGGCTAAAACAACAACTAGAAGAACAACAACAACTACTACAAACCTAAAAATAAGATTACAAAAACTTGCTTTAACTCTGGATCTGCTCAAACTGAAGACCCCAGGGGGATATTTATAGGCACAGGGAAAAGGGGGCCACGTGGAAAGCACGTGGCCCAAAACGCAGGCGCGCGCGCGCCCAAAGGGCCGCGGAAACGCGGCCAGGGCTAGGCTGCGCGCGCCCAGTTTTGGGCAGTGCGCTGCCCAGTCTGTCTTCTGTCCATCTGAGCTCCTAGATTTTCGATTTGATGCCCTAGACTGACAAAATCTTCACTCTAAAGTCAATGGCTACTTGGTAGGCTATTAATCACCAATTAAATGGTGATTTAGGTCTTCTTCTTCATTTGCACACCATGGACCTAGGATCAAGCAAGTAAGGTTTTATTAGCAAAATTTTACATGAAATAAATATGAGAATGTAATGAAAATTATGCAAAATTAGAGACTAATCAATAATGTGTGTGCAAGGAACAAAAGATTTGAAGTGAAGAAAAAAGAAATCGATAAATTACGGAGGCCTCTACATGAAGTTATTTGTAGAAAATATTGTTGCAATAAGGAGGGTGTCAAGAGGTTCGGAGATAAAAAATAAGAAGGGCTTACCGTCAATCGTCATATTGACCGGAGCTCAATGTCCTGCTGAGATGTATATTCAGTTACGTTTATTATCAGACACAAAGATTTTGGATGGTCATGAAGTTTGCTGAATCGCATTCGCATAATTTATCAAGCCTGGATAAATTGCATCACTTTTACTCTCATCAAACACATCAATCAAATATGAGCAGAACTATTAGATCAATTTGGATGATGTAGGAATGCGTCCTTCTAATATTGCCCATATGATTAATGCAGTGAATCCTACAGAAGATTGTGAACAAGTAAGCGCACAATAGTTTATTAATTATATCTGACATAAGAACAAAAATATTGGACAGGAGTTCATTTCTATCATCAAATATTTTCAAGAGAAATTGGAGTCAGGTCCAGATTTTTTCTTTGCCAGTAAGGTTGATCATGCAGGCACACTAAGCATTATCTTTTGGGCCGACAGAAGAGCAAGATCTTCTTATTTAAGCTTTTCTGACATGATAGTTTGACATAACATATAAGACTAATCATCTGAACTTGCCCTTCGCTCCATACACATGAGTGAATCATCATCGATAATTTATTTTGTTCAGTTGTGCATTGCACACAGATAAGCAAAGGGATACATTTGTTTGGCTTTTCAAGAAATGGCTCAAATGCATGCATGGAGTTATATCAAAGGCGATCATTATCAATCAAGATGCCCAGATAGGTGATGCTATCAAGATATTTTTACCTAATTCTCGGCACCGGTTCTATTTTTGACATATAAAGAAACATATTATCGAGTAACAAATTCCCTTGATGAACAAATATGGAGATGATCTTTTCATTGATTTCAATGTTTGGTATTCCTCTCGTGATATAAGCACAAGCGAGGATGTTGGAGAATGATGAAGAAAAGTATGATATAGATGAAGAAGAAGATAGTTGGTTGATGAAGATATACAGATTGCGAACATATTGGATGGACACCTATCTAAAAGACATTTTTTGGGCGGGAATGACAACTAGTCAAAGTTCGGAGAGTATTAGTTCTTTTTTTGATGCTTTCGTGAATGCAAATATAAAACTTGTTAAGTTTGTCAACCAATATGATAAAGTTGTCATTGCTCGTTATAGATCTGAATCTCAAGAAGACTTCATGTATTTGAATTGTGTGTCTGTTAGTACCCCAAATCCATATAAGATGCAAGTTGTGAAGTTTTATACTAGAAAGATTTTTAAGTTGTTTCAAAAATAATGGTCAGTTGTAATGACATTGTTTTCTAAAGAGTTAGAAAATGAAGGCTCAAGAATAACTTATTTAGTTAGTGACTTTTTTGAATTCAAAGATAAATGGTGTTGGCCCAAAGGCCATTAACCCTAAGTTTTAATGATAACAAACCATATGTAGTTAAGTATTAACAAAGTTGTTTAATTAAGTTTCAGGTAAAAATCATATGTTGCATTTCGGCTCCATCACAAGACTCACACTTTTGGAAGCCAAAAAGATTTAGATCTCAGAGCCTAACACACTAGAAGAGCTCAAGGATCAAGCATATCAAGAAGACCATTTTCAAGATTTGTATCTTTGCATTTTTCATTTTAGTTAGGATTTATAATCATTTGTCAAAACCGAGATGATAGAGGTTGATAACTTATAGGATTGTCACACACACACATTTCATATCTCAAGCAAAAATTTATTACCCGATTTCATACCGAGCTTCCGAAAAACAAAGTTTTGGAAAATCAGTTTTAGGAAAAACAAGTTTTGGAAAAACGGTTTTTACTTTAAAAAAGAATATTTTTATCAAAATATGGTTCTAATCTATTTGGTGTTGACCTATGATCACACTCCTATTATTTATAGCCCTAGAACTCTATTTTGTGTTTACCTATCAAAAGAAATTTCATTGAAAAAATATAGACTTCAAAAAGATTTCTAAAATCAGACTTTTGACCTTGTCCGGTCGACCGCACGATCGACCGCTGGCAGAGCAAAACTGCTCTATCGTCGATCGGGCGGTCGACCGACATGCCCAATGTGCAGGCGTGCACAGCGGTCGACCGACCAGTCGACCGAAAGCAAGAGTAGTGCTTTCGGTTTATTCCGGTCGACCGTGCCGGTCGACCGACAGAGAGTTTTAGCTCTCTGTTTGGGATCCACGGTCGATCGGTCAGTCGACCGCTTTCCCAACGGTCGAAAATCTGACCGCTGGCGATCGACCGCCCGGTCGACCGACAGCAGAGAAACCTGCTGAGTTGGCTCCCAATGACTAGATTCTGTTTTGTCTTTTGTTGGGCCTTCTCTCAATGGACCTATTGGGTTTTCTAACCTCATTTTCATCCCCTATAAATAGGGGGAGTATGAAACAGCTCAAGAACAAGATTTACAAGCCTTATATTAAGTTTTTTAAAGTTTAACCTCTTTGCAAAAAGAATTTTCTTGAGCTAACTATTTCCAAAGCTTTAGTATTTTTAGCTTGAGCTATTTTCTCTACTTCTTTACTTGATATTTAGCACTACACAATCCCAAGGGTTTCATTTCCTCATCTGGTTGTAGGGTTGTGCTTGTGAGCTACCTTTGTGGTCAAGTGTTATCACCGTTTTCTTCGATTGAAAAGTTGTAGAGGTTAAGGCCTCGAGCGAGCTAGTGAGCTCCAAGTTGGTATTGCGGCACCGTGAGAGAGGACAAGTGTGTCCGAAGAGTTCTAGTGAGAACTTGTAATTGATTGACGATCCGGTGGGATCGCTCATAGTAGAAATCCTTCATCGTGTTGAAGGCAGCGATGTAGAGCGGTGGTTTGAACCTCGAAACATATTCTTGTGTTTGCGATTGTCCACTTGCTCTCTAAACTCTACTCTCTTACTTTACTTGCACTTATATTACTTACTCTATTGCAAGATCTATCTAGTTGTTTGTATTTATTGCTAATTTGTTTTTTATTCCGCATTATTTGCCATTAAGTATAGCCATCCCCTATTCACCCCACCTCTAGGTGATTTTCAATTGGTATCAGAGCCTAACCCTAGCTTTTGGTTTAACCACCTTAGGGAGATCCTCTTTATTTGGATATATTTATTTGTTGCATGTTTACTTGTTTGTGCACTAAACTTGTTTTCATGGCATCACTTGACTTCTCTAGCATCAAATCCCCACCCAAATTTGATTGGTTGAACTTCTTCATATGGAAGGTCAAAATGAACCTATTCCTAAAGTCCCTAGGAGTTAAAATTGCAAAATCTATTACCAAAGAATTTGTTGAACCTCACGATGATGAGAGTACATGGTCCGAAGCAACCGCTAAGGATTATGAGGGCAATGCTAGAGCCCAATATGCACTTACACAAGCATTAAATGAAGATGATCTTTCTCGTGTGATTGATTGTAAATCTGCTTATGAAGTTTGAAATATTCTTATCGTTACTCATGAGGGGACGTCACAAGTCAAGAGATTCAAAATTGACTTGTTCTGTTCTCAATATTAGAATTTCTACATGCTTGAAAATGAAAGTATAGATGAAATGCTCACTCGTTTCACCAAGATTACTAATGTTTTATCCTTTTTAGGTGATAAAATTGACAATGACTAAAAGATCCGGAAGGTCATTAGAGCTCTTCCTAAATCTTGGAAAGTCAAGACAACCACACTCAAAGAGCTTAATGATAGGGAGGAGATGGGCTTCTTCGGCTTCATCGGTAATCTCAAAACCCATGAGATGGGATGAAGGTGAGAAAAGAAAGGGAGGCTCCAAAGAAGAAAGCAATAGCTTTCAAGGCGACTCCATCCTCTTATAATGAAGAAGAATCATCGGAAGACTACGATGTGGACTTTACCATGCTCATTAGAAAAGTGGGCAAGATGTTGTACAAGAAAGGTAGACAAAGCAACTTCCGAAGAGGAAGACCTCAAGGAAGACTTGACAAGAAAAGGGGAGAAACGGGTCCGTGCTTCCATTGCAAAAAGACGGGACATCTAATTGCAGATTGCCCATCTTTACAAGATACAAGCTCCAAGAACTTCCAAAAGAAGAAGAAGGCGATGGTGGCCACGTGGGATGACTCGGAAACAGAATCTGAAGATGAGATCGACACTGCACATATGTGCTTCATGGCACATGGTGATGAAGCTTCCGAGGTAAACCTAGAAAACTCTTTAGAAGATGAGGATTTGACTATGGAGCTCAATTTTTTGAAGAATTACAAAATAGATATGAAATTTTCATTGCTCAAAATAAAAAGTTGAAAAAAGAAAATGATTTATTAAAGAATAAATTTGAGATTGTTTTGAATGAGAAAAATGATTTGTCAAAATCTTTTGAGAAAATGAAAATAGATTTTAAAAAATATAAAAACTACTTATAAGGGCAAAAGCCCAATTATTTCTTGTAATAAAAATGAATTTTTGGACATTCAAAAACGCATTGATGTTTTAGATACAACTTTGAAAAAGTGTGCATTTGACATGACTAAGTTTGCATCTATGTTTCCTAAGGGAAATCCAAAGGAAACACACTCCTCATGCGTCAAACACACATGCACACTCACAAAAACATGCTCACTCATACACGCATGCATTTTTTTTTGGAAAGATATATACATGTGCACATTGTGGCCGCAAAGGCCATTTGACAAAATTTTGTAATGCTAAACTAAACATGACTAATAAAAATGTTTGGGTTCGAGAAAATACTAACCCCACAGGACCCAAAAAGATTTGGGTACCAAAGGACTCGCCAAGCTTGATTGATACAAGTGTGTCGTCCTCCTCCAAGACTTAGGGGAAGATGGTGCCCGGGTGGTGGATGGATCAAAGCTTAACAAATAAATCGTCACTTGCATCGCTATCAAAGAGGCACCTATTTTGGAGATTGCCTGTGGTTTGATAATTTCTCCACTTAAGATATTTTTTGCTAGATATATACATGCTTAGGGTTTGCTAGTTTATTTTGTGATAATATGCTTTACTTATATAAACTTGCATATCCTCATTTTTTTGTATCTTGACTAGAGTTGAGATTGTATATTTGTTGTGCTTTTATACTAGTCATATTTTGTTTGTCCATGTATAAAGTATTTTCTACTTGATTAATAAATGTTTTTATAAGTAGATTGTCAAAAATAAATATTTATTTAACCAAAATGAAGCAAATAAATTGAGATAGCAATTGCGCGCCTCAACTCTTATCTAGAGTAATGACGAGGAGAAGTTCAGAACCCTTAAAGGGGTATTCGGCTTCAATATCTCAATTTTATGGCTTAATTATTAATATATATATTTATTTAAATTAAAATTTTATGTGTTTTTCATGCCAATTAAAATTTTAACATGGTTTTCCTGTTTTATGTGTAAAACATATCAGTTTCTTATTTCACATTACAAGAAAATAAAATTTAAACTGTTTTTAGGAGTTACGGTCGACCGAGTAAGCCTGTCATAGTCCCGGTCGACCGCTATACCCTGAAATATCAAAAAAAATTCAACCCGACGCCAGTCGACCGACTGAAACCGAGTTTGCTCTCAGTTTCTGCCGGTCGACCGCGCAGTTGACCGGGAGTCGGGTAAAAACTGTGTTTTACCCAGTTCTTTAAAAACCCTAACCCCTAAATTTCTCTCATTCTCTCTTCTCTCCCCGAATTCTCTTCTTCCCCTCTTCTATTCTTCTCCTCCCAAACCCAATCCAACCTATTTCAACTCCTCCAAACCCAAAATTTCTTCCATAAAAATTGTTGAAATCATTCTCAGGCTCTAGCTCTGCTATTTTTCGGGAATTTCTTGTGGATTTTGAGGTATAAACTCCTCAATCTCTTAAAATTTCTCTATTATTCTTGTTTATCCATCTTAATTCGTGCTATTATCGTGCCTTTATCCTGTTTAATTCTTCATCATGTCGAAAAGGTCCAGATCTGAAAAGGGGAAAACCCCTGAATCTTCATCCAACCCTTTTATATTCCAAAATGCATCTCATAGGTATACCCTAATTTCCTGTAAAAATGTAATCTCTGGTAGGACTGTGGTGCTCAGTGACTTTGAGCATCTCAATCTTGCAAATATCCTAGGCTCCAGTTCACTTGAAAATTTTGTTACCATAAAAGAACCTATTTATCCTAAACTGGTGCATTACTCTAACCTGTCCTTCCAACAGAATCATATCAGGTGTAGAGTCATGGGTAGAGACATAAATATTTCCTTTGAAAAATTTGCAAGTCTCCTACACCTCTTCTGTGAGGGGGTAGACATTTACAATGTAGATCTTCATGACTTTGCATATCCTGACGTTGAGTCTGTCCATACCGCCTATATTTTACTTCACGATGATGATAACCCTGGCTTAGTTAGGAATGAGGAGGTGAAGTACTATACTCTCATCGCCCAAGTCTTGGCTAAGATCGTGTTCTATAACCTCCTGCCAAATCAGGAGAGTATAGTCACGCTAGGGGTTCTGCACCTCTTGTGATCTACTGCCTTCTAAAAAGTATTAGAATCAATGTTCTGAAACTCATCATTGATTATATGACATAGGATCACCTTCTGGTCCCAAACCGGCACTTGCCATTTGGGATGCTTATTACTCGTCTCCTAAAATAACTCAGATTTGATCTCTCCACTGAACGGTCAGTTGAACCATCAGTTGACATAAACAGCACCCTCCTCAAGAGGATGCATGCTCGGGAGCGTCCTCCTGCTCCTCAGCCGCAGCCTATCATTCCAGCTGTTCCTGGATCTTCATCTGCTTCTTCTGCTTCTTTTGATCCCTACCTAGCTATATCCCCTCATCTTCGGGAGCACCACTAGCAGATGTCCGCTGAGATGACCGCTAACTTTCAGCGGCTGGAGCAACGATTGGATAAAGACCTCAATCACATCTGTGACTCCGTTCGCTACATGCATACCTGTATCGGTGACATCTACAACAGGTTTAATTGGCCTGCTCCTCTTCCTAGTGGTCGCTCCCAGCCACTTTCTTCCACTGGTCCTCCTTTCACCGCATGGGTTCCTCCTCTTGCTGTTCCTGAGCCACCTGCTTCCCCAGAGGACTTAGATTTTCCGAAGCATTGACCCCTTTTGTTGATGACAAAAGGGGGAGAGTCATTGTGAGATAGAGTTATCTGGGGAGTTAGCTTTTATATTTTACTTTCTGTATTTGGATTTGGCTATGGAGTTTGTGTTATGGACATATGCTTTATGTGTTTGTTTGTATTTGGTTTTTGAGGTTGGCATGAATCTCTTAGCATGTATGAACATCTTTATTTATGTTATGGCAGTTATCTTTATTGTCTCCATGTGTGGTATGTGTGTATTGTTGTCTCTTGTTGATTCAATCATCATCTACCACTTACTTTGGAGGTTGGAGGTATTATCGGATGGATGGAGGCAACCATGTATGCATACACTTTCATATTTGTGTATCATTACTATGCATAGATGGTTGGCATATGAATCTAACTGTATCCTTTGTATATGCCTTTGTTATGCATTTAGCTCTTTATATCTTATTCTTATATATGTATGTGTTAAGAGGGAGCTTCACTTAAGTCTTTACCCAAAATAACTCCATATATTTTGTCATCTTCAAAAGGGGGAGATGTTGGCCCAAAGGCCATTAGCCCTAAGTTTTGATGATAACAAACCATATGTAGTTAAGTATTAACAAAGTTGTTTAATTAAGTTTCAGGTAAAAATCATATGTTGCATTTCGGCTCCATCACAAGACTCACACTTTTGGAAGCCAAGAAGATTTAGATCCCAGAGGCTAGCACACTAGAAGAGCTAAAGGAACAAGCATATCAATAAGACCATTTTCAAGATTTGTATCTTTGCATGTTTCATTTTAGTTAGGATTTATAGTCATTTGTCAAAATCGAGATGATAGAGGTTGATAACTTATGGGATTGTCACACACACATTTCATATCTCAAGCAAAAATTTATTATCCGATTTCTTACCGAGCTTCAGAAAAACAAAGTTTCAGAAAATCAGTTTTTGGAAAAACATGTTTTGGAAAAACGATTTTACTTTAGAAAAGATTTTTTTATCAAAATATGGTTCTAATCTATTTGGTGTTGACCTATGATCACGCTCCTATTATTTATAGCCCTAGAACTCTATTTTGTGTCTACCTATCAAAGAAACTTTATTGAAAAAATATAGACTTCAAAAAGATTTCCAAAATCAGACTTTTGACCTTGTCCGACCGACCGCACGGTCGACCGCTGGCAGAGCAAAACTGCTCTATCGGTCGACCGGGCGGTCGACCGCTGTGCAGGCGTGCACATCGGTCGACCGACCGGTCGACCAGAAGCAAGAGCAGTGCTCTCTGTTTATTCCGGTCGACCGTGCCGATCGACCAACAGAGAGTTTTAGCTCTCTGTTTGGGATCCACGGTCGACCGCCGATCGACCGCTTTCCCAACGTCGGAAATCCGACCGCTGGCGGTCGACCGCCCGATCGACTGACAGCAGAGAAACCTGCTGAGTTTGCTCCCAATAACTAGTTTCTGTTTTGTCTTTTGTTGGGTCTTCTCCCAACGGATCTATTGGGTTTTCTAACCTCATTTTCATCCCTTATAAATATGGCGAATATGAAACAACTCAAGAACAAGATTTACAAGCCTTATATTAAGTTTTTCAAAGTTTAGCCTCTATGCAAAAAGAATTTTCTTGAGCCAACTATTTCCAAAGCTTTAGTGTTTTTAGCTTGAGCCATTTCCTCTACTTCTCTACTTGATATTTAGCACTACACAATCCCAAGGGTTTCATTTTCTCATCTTGATTGTAGGGTTGTGCTTTTGAGCTACCTTTGTGGTCAAGTGTTATCACCGTTTTCTTCGATTGAGAAGTTGTAGAGGTTGCGACCTCGAGCGAGCTAGTGAGCTCCAAGTTGGTGTTGTGACACTGTGAGAGAATACAAGTGTGTCCGAAGAGTTCTAGTGAGAACTTGTAATTGATTGACGATCCGATGGGATCGCTCATAGTGGAAATCTTTCATCGTGTTGAAGGAGGGGACATAGAGCGGTGGCTCGAAGCTCGAAACATATTCTTGTGTTTGTGATTATCCACATTCTCTCTAAACTCTACTCTCTTACTTTACTTGCACTTATATTGCTTACTCTATTGCAAAATATATCTAATTGTTTGTGTTTATTGCTAATTTATTTTTTATTCCGCATTATTTGCCATTAAGTATAGCCAACACCTATTCACCCCCCTCTAGGTGATTTTCAATGGGACAAAGTCAGTTATGAGACTTGCGGTAAGCTTCAGTTTGTGCCTTACTTGAAACCAAGAGAATTCTTTGTAAACATATTATGTGCATCTTATGATGTGGTTATGTTAATTATATTCCAGAATCTTATATACTATAGAGGTAGAGATTGGATGCTCGATATAAGAATGTTAAAATTGAAAATGCTATAAAAATGTCAAATAAAGATAATACAGATCTGCGAGGAACTATAAGATTGTGGTCACTTCATTTCAAATTTAATGAAAATTTTGAAATTATATCGATTCAGATATCTAATTTTTCAAGTTGGATGGTGTGTTGGAAGAATTTGCTATAGAAACCAGTAAGGACTTCAAATTCAAGATATTGAATGATCAATCATCACAGAGTGAAACTAGTATTGGATCTAATACTTCAGTGGTGGTATTGAAAGATGGTGAAAAATAACAATCTGTAATCCTCTTGGTCCTGTGCCTACAAAGAGGAGGCCCAAAAGTGCATCCAGGATAAAGTCTAAATTTGAAGATTCTCTATCACAGAAGGAGGTGAAGTAGCGTAAACATAGAAATTGTCAACAGTTGGGCTATTATAGGACTGGTTGTCCATATTGGCATGACATCTTTCTCTTGTATCATACACATTTTAATTTCCTGTTTCAAACATTTACAACATTTTTTTGTTTATTTTTTTGATGCATGTTTTTTTATTATCACATAGATTGCTCTTTTTATTCGCAAAGAAAATAGGATTAGCGACTGAGAAGAAAATTAAGCTCATTTTTGTAATACCTATGCTTTCTAATACATGATTTAATATGTATAATAATATTTTATTAAGTATATATAATCTGTATTAAAAGGATTTATTATTATTTCATGTGGGTTACCTTTAGTGACTGTTTAGAATTGTGATTAATATGTAATTGTTATTAGTTGATTTTTTGTTTATGTATAAGGGAGCCCAAGCCCACTTCCATTTCTTTATTTCTTTTTCGTTTTCTTTTTCCTTGTCCATCCCAAGAAACCAAGACCTGAGGTCCCAACCCAAAACCATTATAATCCTAAATCCAATCAAATCAAATCAATCCTAACTAATCATAACAACACAATTCTAATACCAACCAAATCCTATTCTTATTATTCCCTTCTTCTTCATATTGCAGTACACCATACCCCCCCCCAAGCTGTCGTCCCCTACCACCTTGCAGCACCCATGGAATCCCCTCCTCCCATGGCCTTCACCAGCAAACCAACCCAAGGCTGCACCTTCTCTCCTCCATGCCCTCCATGTCTCTATTGGCCATGAGAGCACCCCGAGCACTCCCACTTACTCCTTCCTTATCCCTGGCCTGCTGCAGCAAGGCCGAGCCTACAGTGCACCAGCCAAATCCCCTCTAATCTGTCGAGCCTCACCCCAAGCAGCCCACCTTCCATCTCCAACACTCGAGCCATTTCCCTTGCGTAGTTCCTTGGCCTCACACACCATCCCATGGTCGTAGACCTACCATGGCCAAATACCCCATAACTGCATCCCCTCCTCCTTCATCACTACTATGGCAACCTCTCATCTCTCTGTGAGTCACCGTCCTCCTCTGCTAGTGAGCACGAGCACACCCGCATACTTTCCGGTGAGATCTATGAGCCACTGTCATCCTCTGCGTCTTCCGTCTCCACCGATCGCCATCGACAAACCTTTGCCATGGCTGTGAGTGGTTCCCTCTTTCATTTTTGTGTTATATTAGTGTGCTATTAGCGTGAGTGAGAGTGTGTGTGTGTGTGTGTGTGTGTGTGTGTGTGTGTGTGTGTGTGTGTGTCGGTATGTTTATGTTTGCAACGGATGCATGCATATACGTGTTAGTATGCATGTATGCGTGTTAAATGTGTTAGTATGCATGTATTGTGTTTGGGGTTATGCAATGTGCGTGTATGTGTGTGTTTTTTTTTTTTGTGCATGCGTGTGTGTGTGTCTCTCTCCCTCTATACACACACACACACATACATACATCTATACATATATGTATGTATGCATGCATGCATGCATGCACGCATGTGTATAAGTGTATGCATATGTGTAAGTGTTTGTGATATATACATCTGTGTGTGTGTGTGTGTGTGTGTGTGTGGGTGTGTGTGTATATATATATATATATATATATATATATATATATATATGTATGTATGTATGTATGTATGTATGTATGTATGTATGTATATACATACATACACACACACACACATATAGGTGTGTTATGTGTTCATGTACATGTATTTGCATGTACGTGTGTATGTATTGGGTGCTGTGTATATGTATGTTATGTATATGGGTATGTATACAAGTGTGCACTTGTGTTTATGTGTGGATGCACGTGTAATTATGTGCGTTTTAGTTGTATAACAGACCGGAGTCGCGTTTACAAGAGACCCAGACCCGATTCAGATTCGTGCTCACTGTGGACCCGATACACTAGCGATTCGAAGACCGATCCATGAGATGATTCAGAGGTTGATATTGTTTTATGCAGTGTAGACCAGATGGCGATTCGAATCCAAAATCGTATCATTTTATGTTAGTGTTTATTTATTGGTCTATTTTAGTTTCAGCGTTCTATCTTATTATTTCAGGAAAATGTATATATTAGTCTGCATTATTTTGTTCATGGCCATGCTCCCATAGATGGTATCTATACCAGAGTAATAGTGTTAGGGATTGGAATGTATTCGATAGATTTTTAACCTAATATTGAGTTAGTTATTCAATAGTTGATACCTAGACTTATTAATGATTGTAATTGGGATAAAACTTGACTCGAGGTTGGGATAGATCGGATTAGTGGAATAGTAGATTTTAAACATGGGTAGTGGATTACTAGACCTGTATTATCATACCGAGAGAGAGTTTAGATAGACTACATTTGATGGATCAGATGTATCCTGATATTTATATGCTTAATGATTCCTTGTCTTGTCACTGAGATATTCTTGTCCTATCATTTTATGTGTAGATTGTTTACTATTTTGTACTCAGGATTATTTGTGGTATATTTTTTACTGTGACTTGACTGGACCTAGTAATTACCTAGTTCATGTTTGTGAATCAGTGATATATTTCATGTGAATTATTTATGAGGTAATTGTTTGGTGATTAGTTATATTGGAATCCTTTTTGGATATTGAGGACTGATAGAATAGGATGCAACTTTATTAGAAGACTGATTCTTTCTCAATGCTTGGATCTATGTATGGACTTAGTTAGAGTTGGAGTTGACCTGAGATGTATATTCTTTATGTTGTATCTTGTGATTGATCTTGATAGAAGTGAGAGTGTGTGATGATCTTGATCGATGATCTTACTATTATTCGATAATGTGAATATGATTAGATGTAGCTGACTGTTTATGTAAGACTCTGATATATTGGTGACTAGAGGATGGATATACTAATAATATAAAGGACTACAATAGATCGACAGAAACAAAATAACTGATTATTAATTTATTGAGGTGATGGTTTACCGTATCAGATACTTTGACATGAATTGATACTTGATGTTCACGATGACTATTGAGACTATAAGTTGATGGATCAGTTATTGTTATATGCATACATGTAGATGAGATCTTGATCAGTCATATATGAGATTATATATCAATTAGACGGTATATGTCTTGTCATGTACTACTTCATGTTACTGAAATTACTGAGAGAATATTGTCAGACCGTAACACATACATTATTCTATTGCTTTACCGTTTACGCGGTGATATTATTCTCATTGCTATTGTTAACACCATTGACATTGTTATTGTCATTGTATCATCCCAGTAAGCAAAATAACATAGATATTGATTGTTATAAATAAATAATGTAATAGATAACTTACACCGGGATTGAAAAAATTGATAGAGGAGACAATGATTGTATTTTGGTGGACTTAGGATACAGGTTGCGCAACCGAGATACGGTTCCACTGTAGGAATTCGGGGGATGACTGACATCCCATATTGTTCATATTGTTATTGTTATTGACTACCTAGCGGTAGGACCTGATTCAGTGCTAGGTGATTGGACCGTGATTTTGGGTATGTGCGGAACCCACCTAAAGTATGGATAACGTCTCTTTCTATCGTTTCGATAATATAGGACCTCGATTGGCACTTGTGATAGACGTACTATGGGATGCGTCTGCTGTATGTGGCAATTGGTGTTCGTTGACATAAAAATAATAATGAACTGTCCATAATATATTATGATTGATTGTGCCTACTTTATATATGTATACTTTGTTGGACACTTGATTGTACACTAGACTCTAACACTGACTGACTTACTTTATCCACTTGATATATAGACACCTGTGATAGACACCTGACTTTCCTACATGGTTTTAGAGTAGTCCGTTATCATTATTGTTTATTCATATGCTTATAGTGTTCTTCATGCTTGATCGTTTTATTATTATATTACATTTCATCACTTTACATGCTCATGCACCTTCCCCTTTTATTTTACGCACTCATTGGGTCGCTTTCTGATGACCCTAAATTTACACGTCCAGATATTGGATGTTTTATTTTATTGATCAGGTGTCCGATGAGACCAGACATGTTGTGAAGAGTTAGAGTTTTTCTCTACCTATTTTGGTATATTCTTACCTTCCTTTTTATTCATATTTCTGTAAACTTTTTGCTTCCATATATATCAGACTCATCGTTATTCCATTTTTATATTCATTATCATCATGCATGAACATTTATATGTGTTATTACAGTGATTATGATACTGGTTTATTATAGTGATTATGTAGCTTGTTCATGTTACTTAGACTTAGCATGTATACGTGGGGTATATTCTCCTCGCGTATGTACGTCGACGATTCTCGTCGCGACTTCGTTTCACGTATTTTGGGAAGCAAGCGTGACAATTTTGCTAAGATATTTCAAAATGAATTGTATCCTGTGTAATTCTTATACATGACAAATGTTAATTAAATGTGATAAAAATTATTTCTTTTCACAAAACTTTTTGTGTCGATCTTTTTCGTTTTGTAAGGAATACAATCATGGTCGCAATATAAATGTAGAAAGGATCTTACTGAACTGCAACCAGAGTCGTATTTACTTAATAGTTAATATATTTGTTCTTCACTGCAACTGTTGTCGCAGTTTTAATGCAATATGAACTTTACATTTCTGTTACACACATCATTCATAGTCGTAGTTTTTTAATTTGTTTGAATATAGTGAAATTTATTGTTTTAAGAATACGGCGATCATGATCCCAGTATCGGCTATAGCATTAGCTATTAATGTAGTTAACTTTTGAATTGTGACCATTGTCGCAGTTTTTAACTTGATTGAATATACTGCGATCAAAGTGTTTGGTCAGGACTGCGATCATAGTTGCAATTTCATATATCATTATAGTTTATTATGGAATGTAGCTGTTGTCATTGTTTTAACTTGATATAGTATATTTAACTGAAGTGTTTTTTATTAAGATTGCGACTATGCTCGAGATATCTATAATACAGTTAATTATGGACTGCAATCATAGTCGCAGTATTTTACTTGAGAGAATATATTTAACTGAAGACTGAGACCCTATTTACTTGATAGGATATATTTCAACCATCTTTTGATTTTTTGAAATATGTTAATCAACATTTGGATCAGGAAACTTTGTCGCATTTTATAAAACTAAGAAAATATTGTAAAGTGCATATCAATAATAAAGACTGCGACTACGGTCACAGTTCTTAATGAGAGCAATTTTTGTATACTCTATGTGTACTGTGACCTGTGTCGCACTTCTGATGTACAATAAGAATATAGCATTTATGAGTATATAATGTGACCATAGTCGTAGTTCACTTAAAATGTCATTAGTTATTATCCAACAAATCAGTTTAATAAATAATATTTGATTTATAAATAACTGTGACCTTGGTCGCAATCCTTATTACCAGTGCAATATATGTACAAAATAATTCATTATTTTTTGTAAAGTGTACATTTATAATACAAAAAATCCTTACATGTCAATCTTCAAATTGCATTTTCCTAATTATTTTAGTTTCTTCATCCTAACTTTTTGTCTAGTCTGCTAGTAACATGTATGCAATTTTGCCTTTCAGTTTCTATACAGTCGCATCGGTTACAGCATTAACTATCGAAGACACACCATATGCTATACACTCGCTATATTTGAATTCATATATAGCGCAATCCACACTGTAGAAATATGAAAATAATTAAATTTGAGATTAATGTTTTCCTACAATAAACAATAAAAATTGATAAATCTTACAAATTAATTTACCGGTTAGCCTATTGGAGACATTTTGCATACTTAATATAATATTTCCTCATCTTTTTATTGAAATCATCTTCAAATATTTTAACAGTCTTCTTTCTGTATTTACAAAAGTAAAAAATAATATTTAGTTTTAATGCAATTGAATTCAAAGTAAAAAATATGTATGATCATGATTGAGTTATCATGGTTCTTTCATCAGACTGGTATAGTTTTAGGACGCTGTTGTTTAGTCAAAAAAATTCAAAATAAAATTCTTGTAGATTGATGAAAACTACAACGAATCGAACCCGATAACAAAAGAGAGAAAAGTTTGAGTGGATCTCCTTTTTGTTTAAAGTTTGGGTTCTTCATGTAGCGGTGGAGAGTGAGTCTTATTCTCTGTTGACGAGTCGAGTCTCAAACCTGATCTTAGATCTTTTCTTCTTCTTGTTCACTGATGAAGTGCACAACATTCGTCATTGGCTAAAAGTACCTCAAAGAGATTTAAACTTGAACTCAATAAAGTTAGAAAGAGTGGAACTTCTTTTTTGTTGTCTTGAACTCTCGAAGCCAACAATGCTCTTCTTAAGCTTCACCAATGCTGAACTTTTTGACCCTTTCTCTATACTTTTATAGCTATTTATAGGGGAGTTTGGAAGTATAACTGACGCCTTAAATTTCTCCATAATGGAGATTAACTCCCCCATTATGTGCAAAAAATATGGATTTTAAATTAACCTAGTTGTAGTTGTCAGTTACACCAGATCGCGGAGCTTACAGGCTCGTGTCTGTGTTAGAACACAGAGCTACTCAGGCTCGCGTTAAAGTTGAAACACGAAGCTCACAAGCTCGCTTTTGAAGTTAAAACACAGAGCTCATAGGCTCGCGATTGAAGCTGGAACGCACTTCTGACTGAAATTTGCATTCAATATAGGACGCGAGGTCCGCATTTTAATTGAAACATTGGTGTAAGGTCTGCGTCTGAAGGCTTATCTTTAATAATTTTAAGATAGCTTATAGAACCCCCTCCAAATTTTTCAAAACTCCGTAGTTGACCGAACGGATTTTGAAATATTTTGAATTCATATTGGCTTGGATCTTCATGATTGGAGTAGCAATCTCTTGAAGTGACTGGAGCTTGATCTTCTCTGAATTTAGTCTTCGTGAGTATACTATTGAACTGCTTGAAGTCTCCAGGAATGATTGTCGTAAGATCTAGATACACAGTCTAGAACTTATCTAAGCTCTGATTGATTGTTGGTGTACTGTTGAACCAGTATATTTGTCATTTCGTTTTGTCAGTACACTATTGAACTGATTGTAAAAGTGAAGACATACTCTTTGTGTTAGAGAGAAAATATGGTTCTTATTGGAATACGTTTGTCATGTTGACACGACTGTCACGTTGTAATTGTTCGAAGGTCACATTGGAGAGTTTTGGGTATGGATGTCATCTTAACGCGACTGTCGTGTTGAAGAGTGCTGGACGTAGATGTCATCTTGATGCAATTATCACATTGAAGAGTTCTGAACGCAGATGTCATCTTGACGCGGCTCTCCTCAGTGCCACGTGTCAACTCGATCTGAGCTCGAGATTTGCACCGCATATCTCGTCTACTGGCGAGGTCTATAAAAAGACCTGAAGTGTGATATTAACTTAGCAAGTAAATGATCAAACGACTCCACTGGGAAAGTTGAATAGGGAAAGGTGTAATTTTAAACAAAGATCTCATTTTCATTAAAAAAATCAAAAGAAATTACTTTCAGAGTTGTGATGTTAACTTGACCGGGAATTTGCTAGAGATGTAATGTTAACTTAGCAAGTGAAAGTCTCATTTTCGTGAAGAAGATCGAGAAAATTACTGCAGAGATGTAGTATTAAATTTAATAGTGAGATGCGTTAAAGGTGTGATATTAACTTAGCACTAAAGGTCTCATTTTATTGAGAAATTGAGAAGATTACTGTTAGAAGTGTAAGATTGTACTTAACATGATTAGATTTGCGTTTTAGTAAATTTTGGTCAGAGGTGTAATGTTAACTTGATCGACATCGGATTTGCAACTTAGGCCATTTAGTCAGAGGTGTAATGTTAACTTGACCGATTTTTGTTACTATTAGAGGTGTGATATTTAACAGAACAGTAATGGATTTTGTTTGCAGCTTGAGCAAATTAGATTGTCAGAGGTATGATATTAACTTGACAAAGATTTGAATTTGTGTTTTGAACAAATTTGGTAGACTTGCTGTTCTATTGACGAGAATAACAAGTAGAGTTTGATCTGTTGAGGATATGTTGGAGTCTTATTGTCAGAGATTTATGTTAACATGACTAGTGCTCTGCTTGTGATTAGGGATGAATTGTCAGAGGTAATTATTAATGTGACAGACATTGATTTCCATGGAGAGTAACAATTTACTGTTAGATGTGTGATGTTTAACATAATAATTAGTTTTCTGATCTACACAGTTTAAGTGGACCAGTCATTCTATTAGAGAGAAAACAAGTGGAATTGGATCCATTGGGGATATATTGAAATTTTTACTATTTAAGGTGTAATGTTAACGTTACAGACTTGATTTGTATTTCACTTTCATTAGGAAAATGAATACAACTTTTTGTGATTCTACCATTTCATAGAAGGGAATTGGTAAGGGATTTTAGTAAGAAAAGGAGTGATCGATCTTTTAAGAATTTTAGCAAACCCTTAGTTATCAACGTATTTGGTGTGCCTTTTACCAACTACCATTGAGTTGGGGTTAGCCATGCTATTCTCCTCATCATGATGAGTTGTCCAAGGATTTTTTGTTTGGCTTAAAAGCCACACTTTCCTCTAGGCTTAACCATTGGAGGCATTAGATTGTTGTATTACTGTAAGTAACA